>PVLD010006807.1:0-97041 GCA_004027595.1 Dinomys branickii | reverse complement strand
AACAGCTCGCCACCCCAGGATTCTTGCAGATAGGCCACTCAGGTGTTCCTCCCTGGGTGGAGCTCCTTCCCCCCTCACAAAACCCGTTGGGGCGCCTAAGTAGGTCTTCCCACCCGGGAGATCCCGCAGTCCTTAAAGCTGCTTTGATGTCTCTCACTGGGCTGAGCTTCTTCCCAATTCAGGAAAAACCGGTTAGAGCACGCACTTAACTCACCCTGTGATCGTGCAGACAGGAGTGCCGTTCAGATGTTTTTCCCTGGATGGAGATTTTCCCCGACTCAGAAATCCCGCCGGCCGGTTGCTGTTGCTCCAGTTCGCACAGCGCTGGCTGCGGGGGTGGGGTTCTTAGCAGGATCCCGGAGTGCTGCCCGGTTTGGCGCAGTTTGTCCCAGTAGCGCGTTCTCTGTCGGGTTCAGGAGCTGAAGCTGTTCTTCCCTCCGCACTCGCTCTCTTGGCTGGTCGTCTTCTTCCTGGAAGTCCTTATTTCTGTCTTCATATTGCTATATTTCATTGTTTGGGTGGTAATCCTCTGGGAGGTTCTCTCTCTGCTGCCTATCCGGTCGCCATCTTCCCGGAAGTCTCCCCTATCACTTTTTGTATGTTCATTAAAAAAAAAAAAAGTTACGCTGGGCTCTTGGGGGCCCAAAGAACCCTGACTGTCTCAGTCCCCTTGGGTCATAACTGGGCTCCTTGGGCTGTCTCTTCTTCATTTTTTGTTCTTAATTCTGGGCAGTCCTTTTTCCAATGACCCTCCTTTTTACAATAGGCACATTGATTTTCCCTAAAGGAGCCCTTTGAACTCTTTGGGGGTTAATGACCTTTTTATCCATGGCTGATGATTGTTTTTCTCCCAGAGCAATAAGAACCTTGGCCATTTTCTTGTTCAACTCATGTGGGTCTTCTCTATTGTTAAAGACCTTTTGGGCCACTTCTACCAGCTGAGATAGTGGCGTTCTCTCAAATCCTTCTAAACTTTGTAACTTTTTCCTAATATCTGGGGTTGACTGAGTAACAGATGCAAGGTTTAAGGTGCATCAGTTCTCAGGTGCCTCCGGATCTATAGGGGTATAAATCCAGTATGCCTCTAGGAGGTGCTCCAAGAAAGCAGATGGAGACTGGTCAGGCCTCTGGCTTTCCTCTGTAACTTTAGACAAATTAGTAGGCTTCCGGGCTGCTGCTTTAAGGGCAGCCCGAAGAGTCTGGCGATACTGATCGAGAGCCCCTTTATCTTGGTCATCATTCAGATCCCAGGAGGGACAAGTGAGAGGGAATATATAGTTCAGTCAGTCCAGGTCAGTGCTAGGGCTTCCGTCAGGTCCTAGGACCAGTTTGCGCCCCAGTGCACAGATGCATTCGTGCTCTTCTGAAGTGAAGAGAGTCTGAAGGAGCTGTTGGCAATCATCCCATGTGGGCTGGTGAGTAAAGAAAACAGATTCTAGAAGAGAGATGAGTCCCTGAGGATTTTGGGAAAATGAGGGGTTCTGCTGTTTCCAGTTATGTAAGTCACTAGTTGAGAAGAGGATGTATACCATGAATGGTCGGTGCCCTTCATCTACAGCATCAGTCTCCCACAAGGGAAGGAGTGGAGGCGGGGGTGAAGCAGCAGAGGAAGTAGAGTCTGGGCCGGGTTCCAAAAAGGGGCGTCCACTTCAGGTGTGAGAGGGGCTAAGGAGAGACAAGGAGTCGGGTTAGGGAGGAGAGGTGGGTTGGGGAGAAGAATGATAAGGAGGAGGTCAAGTTGGAAGCGGGGAATCGGGTGGAGGAGGGAGGACAGGGGGAACCTTTTTGGGTGGGGGTGGCTTGGCTTCAACAGTGAATTCGTTTTTTGGCTCCATGGAGCGTCCCCACTTGTTTGAATTGTATTTTTGGAGCCATGGAGAGGGGTCTAAGATCAGATCAACCCAAACCTGGATGTAAGTTACTTGGTCAGGGTGCCCAGGAATCACAAAGACAACTTTTCAAACCTGTTGAGAAATAGACAAGTTAAATGTGCCCTCTGGAGGGCATGAGACTCTGAATGAGGGCCATTCTAGCTCACAAAAGGTACACAATTTTCCTGGAAAAACAGGTTCTCCATATACTTTCACTCTTTGTCTGAAATCTTTAAAATGGTTAAGAACCCATTGCAGGGGCAACATAGAAGCAGAAGCAGACTGACCCATATTGACAAAACTTATATTGATGCACTCTCGAATGGGACAGAAGACAAAAGAAACAACACAATCCAGTCAGAGGAGACCTCTGCTGGTCAAAATTAAACCTCAATAATCAAACCCTAGCCAATGTCTTCATCTAGGGTTGGTTCCTGGAGAGTCTAATGTTGGGTCCAACCTTTCCATGGACCCTCGAGCGGCGCCCCAACAAACAGGAAATAGTCTTACCAGTAAGGATCCAGACGACGTCTGAGGATCTCGTGTCCAGGGTAAATTTGGTTTCACTTTGAAACAAGGAGCTCCTCAGGGGCAAGGAATGTCTTCCGGTGTTCCCCCTGAGGAATTATTGTCTCAAAGAGATATTTGGGAGTCTAGAGACCCCAGAAGGGATCCCAGATGAGCCCCCAAGTGTGGTGGGTTCGTAAATAAACAGAACTCCCAAACAGCCAATTGGAATTTTGAGGTAGCACTTTTATTGGCTGAGCTCAGCGGCCTCAGCATCAACCCCTGTTTCAGAGTTGAGCTGAGACCCCAGCTTGATTTACAGAGGGCTTGTAAAGGTAAAAACCGCAAACTGCAGGGGGTTACAGACATCCTGTTTGGCAGGTGACTGTCTACCTCAACGGATTGTTCGATGCCTTTTGAAATGGGTCAACTGTTTCTCAAGGAAGATTTCCTCGTTCTGATTTTGTTTGTTCTGACTAACTGTCCTTATATGGTTGCCTCGGGCAGCAGGGGTGAGCGTTAGGTTAAACATGGAGTCTGTATAGTCAAGGCTACAGCTTCAGGCCATAACAGCTACAAGTGGTGGAAGGTGTACATGGTGGGTTTCGTCCTCCAGGCCCTAGGGGAGCTCTTTACCCCTCTACACCCTGCTTGAGATGCTCCAGCCTGGGCTTCCCAGTGTGGACTGATAGCGCCTTTGAGGACTTGTGTTTCTGTGCTGTTTTATCTAGAATCTCTGGCACTTTGCTGGCTGTAGAAGGGAATAATAGTGGACGGGACCTAGTGCAGGACTCAGAAAGACATTTTTGCTCCTAAAAACAGATAAAGGCTGAAAAAATGATTTAGGGCTTGTCTTGGTTACTTTTTCTCTCGTTGCTGAGACAAAATACCCAACACCCAAAATGAAGAGAGGAAAGCTTTATTTAGCTTACAGTTTGTGGAGGTTTCAGTCCATACTTGGCTGGTTCTGAGGCAGAGTGGCACATGGCAGAGGGCAAAAACGTTCATGGTGGCAGAGCACAGCAAAACAACCAGCAAAAGGGAGGAATGGCTGCAAACAGCCTCTTTCCTTCCCTCACATTGTAAATAGCCTAACCCCACCCAGGGGGGCATGTACCTCTCACACAATGTCCATGCCCTCCTTTGAAAGTAAGCACCCTGGCTTCCTCCTGAGTCACTCAGCTAAACCTCTGGACTCCCCAAGTTGACACAATGTATCAACCATAACACTCCATCCCTTGTCAACTTGGCAATCAGACACATTTCCTTAAACCATTTTCCAGATACAAAGGCATGCTTATATTAAAACCAGAACATTTTGCCCCTGTACAAGTGAAAATTAAACACTTCCAACATTTAAAGGCACAAAATAAACATTACCATTCCAAAAGGCACCAACAGGGGAATATAGAGCATTGGGACCAAAGCAAGTCCAAAATCCAGCAGGGCTAACATTGTGTCCTGTAATTCCACATCCAGCATCTGAAACAACTTGTGGCATACTGTGAGCTCCAAAGAGCTTTCATGAGTCCACCACTATGGCACTTCTGGTGGTTACAGCTCCCACAGCTTCTTCTCTCTTAGTCTCACTTTGCCCCTCTTTGCAGCTTTCCTTAGATGATCCACGGTCCTGTCTTTTTTAAACTTCTGAGGTCTCCAGGGCACCTTTTGCTTCACACTCACAGCCTCACATATTGCCCTCTCAGGAGCACACTGCCTGGCCTCCCAGGCCTTCTGAAATCTGGGTGGAAGCCTCTTTAACCTCAGAACTCTTGCATTTTCCTTGCACCTAAAGACAGGGCCACGTGGATGATGCCAAGGTCTGCTGCCACCTGGAGCAGTAGCCAAACTTTCCTCTCTCTTGGCCATAGGGGTCGAGTGCCTGGATCGCTGGGCACACTGAATCCAATGCTGAGGAGCAAATTCTCTATGTCGCCTCCATTCTGGAACTTGGTGTGGCCGCTGCCACCATTCTGGAACATGGCACTCTTTGGCTTCCTTCTCAAGGCAAGGTCTTTCACCTTTACAGTTTTGAGGCTGCAAAGGGTGGAGATATGCTGTGATGCCCTCAGGCCATCTTTTCCATTCTCTTGTTCTTTCATAGCATTACAGATCTCCTCAGCCTTATCTTTGCAGTCCACAGATTTACTGGAGCTTCCTTTTTGGCCAAACTCACAATGTTTTAAATCATCCTGCTGGGCTTTTTGCTCTTGATTTTCAATATAAATCTGGCTAAAAGCCCACAGCAATAGCCATGCCACTTCCCCAACATTCGACTGCCTTGAAATATCTTTTGCCAGATTAATCAGTTCACTTCCACCTTTAATCTCAGTCTTAGGCAAAGTCTCTGGACACAAGCAAAATGCAGACAAAGTTTCTGCCAAGCCATAACATACATCATCTGGAGTCCAATAACCAATGCAGTCCTTCTTCCCAACAGAAACCTCCTGAACCTGGTCTTTACCGGCAGGATTTCTATCAGCCTTCTGGTCTTCCGAGCTCTGACCAGACATCTCCAAACCTTTCCAAACTCTTCCCACAAGCAATTTCCAAAGGCTCTTGAACCACATGGTCAGATATAGTCACAGCAACGACCTTACTCCACTGGTACCAAATTCTGTCTTGGTTACTTTTTCTCTCATTGCTGAGACAAAATACCCAACACCCAAAATGAGGGAAGGAAAGGTTTATTTAGCTTACAGTTTGTGGAGGTTTCAGACCACACTTGGCTGGTTCTGAGGCAGAGTGGCACATGGCAGAGGGCAAAAACGTTCATGGTGGCAGAGCACAGCAAAACAACCAGCAAAAGGGAGGAATGGTTGCAAGCAGCCTCTTTCCTTCCCTTACATTGTAAACAGCCTACCCCCACCCAGGGGGTGTGTACCTCTCACACAATGTCCATGCCCTCCTCTTCCACAGGCTCAAGATGTGTACAAAGTAAGCACCCTGGCTTCCTCCTGAGTCACTCAACTAAACTTCTAGACTCCCCAAGTTGACACAATGTATCAACCATAACAGGGCTGCTTCCACAGTGTTGGATAGAAAGGCCAGCAGGGTGGAGCTGATAGCTGGCTTCTGCTGAATTGGGGAGAAGGCCCCAGCCTAAAATATTGGGGTTTTGAGAATATCAAAGGGAGATGCTATCCTGCATGGTGAGATTCACCAGCTGCCATGTTCTTTTCTCTGTAGCACTGTCTTGGTTACTTTTCTGTCATTGTTGAGACAAAATACCTAACACCCAAGATGAAGAAAGGAAAGGTTTATTTAGCTTACAGTTGTGGAGGTTTCAGTCCATACTTGGCTGATTCAAAGGAAGAGTGGCACATGGCAGAGGGCAAACTTCATGGCAGCAGAGCACAGCAAAAACAACCAGAGCAAAAGGGAGGAATGGCTGCAAGCAGCCTCCTTTTCTCCCCTACATTGTAAACAGCCTACCCCCACCCAGGGGGCGTGAACCTCCCATACAGTCTCCATGCACTCCTCTTCCACAGGCTCAGGATGTTTACAAAGTAAACATCCCAGCTTCCTCCTGAGTCACTCAGCTAAACCTCTAGATTCCCCAAGTTGACACAATGTATCAACCATAACAAGCACACACAGCACTGCCATGAGATGAGTCCAATGGGAACACATATTGCCCCCCCTTTTGGAACAAAGCCTCCTCTACCCCTGCTATGGAGAGGTCTGCTGGTCTTCCTGCCTCTTCCCCAGGCAGATTTTAGGGTGCTTTCTATTCGAAACCCTGTGCATGGCCACCAACACTTGGATGCTGAGCAAGAGACCATGGAGACTTGGGTCTGAGAGCCAGGACGGGATGAGCCCAGGGTCTGGCCTGTGTGTCTGAGCTCCAGGCTCGGGTGTGGTGTGAGAAAGCCTTGGAGGGGCATCTTCCCCTCAGACCAGGCCCCCAATAGGTGCCCTGCAAGCCAAGGATGCAGACTCTGTGGTGTTGGTGGGGCAACCTTGGTACCTTTGGCTCACATAATTTCATCTGCCGTGTCCCTGTTGGCTCTGTTGTGCCAGTTCCACCTGTGTTTCCCCGCTGTGGTGAGCATTTGGGGGATGACAACAATATGTCTACAGTTTAGACGCTGAGTGTCCCTCACAGGTCTGTACATGGAAAGCTTAGGTCCCACAGTGGCATCATTGGGTTACAGTGGAGCCTTTAGGAGGTGGGACCCATGGGAGGTCATAAGTCACTGTGGCTGTGCCCTCAAATGGGGCGGTGGGACCCCAGCCCCTTCCTTTTCTCTCCTTTGCCTCCCAGTCATCAGATGAGTGGTTTTGCTGTACCAGACATTCCCGCTGTGACGTGCTGTCCCACCAGAGGCCAATGACTGGAGACCAATCCACTGGGCATCAGAAGCCCCAAAACTGTAAGTCAGAGTAGCTTCTGTCCTTATGAACTCTTCCCTCCCTCCCTCTCTCCCTCCTTCCCTTTCTTTCTTTCTCTCTCTCTCTCTCTCTCTCTCTCTTTCTTCCATTCCTTAGTTTCTTTATTTCCTCTCACACTTGGCTTGGCCCTTGCTGAGCAGAGCTGTGTGGGCAGATGCAATGGTAACATCCACTCTTAGTAGGAAGCTCCCCCAAAACCTAATTCTTTATGGAATGTAAGCTGGGCACTCAGTGTGTGTTCTTTCTGTGGACCTTCCCAGGATTCTACCACTGCTCTGGGCATTCTGAAAGGACTGAGTCAGACCTGTCCACAGGGTGGCTGAGCAGGCCTGCCTTGATGTGGGGTCACTCTGACCATGCATCACAGCCCGTGTTCTTACCAGACTTGCTGATTCTTAAAATTCCTTTATGATAGTAGAAGCCTTTCCAAGCCACTGTGAGAAATCAGTTTTATTTTCCTAATGTGACTGACTCTGGATATTGCAACTCTGCTCCCAGAAGACCTATCAATCATGGCAGCACTGTGAGAAAGTGCAGACAACTGCAAACGACTGCCTTTCATAGAAGAGACTCATTTGTGGCATAGAAAATAATCACAGAGGAATTTTGGAAAAGGTGAGATCAGTGGGATAGGGGAGACAAATGTCAGGGTTTTATCCATGATTTGGTCACAATGTCAACTTCTGGAAAATCTCTGAGAATCACTTTGTAGTTAGCCTGGCTGCCTACACCTTCTATGCTGAGGCCTCCTGCCATGAAAAGTAATCACCCATTGGATAATGAATGAGGCAGAGTTCGCAGGGTTTTTTATCCACCAGGTAAGTTTGTCCTACATACTGGAGCCAGCTGCAATGGTTCTTTAAGAGAACCCGGCACCGGCTGTGCAGCCTTACCTTCGGAACTCCATGAGCAACCCCGTACATAGGCAACCTGTAATGGACCCTGGCCCACCCCAGGCTTTCCGGCTGTTGGTGTTCGCTCATTTGTGTAATCCATTCTCCCGCAGTATGTGCAGATGTACCGGCTGGCTTCAAACAGAGAGGCTGGGGCAGGAGTGGTAGCGTGCCACTTCCAAGGTTTAAGTTGTAAAGAGACTGTGGTGTCCACCTCAGCTGCTTGTGCCCTCTCAGTTGCTTTCTCACTTTCTTTTTCTCTTCTTCTATAATCACTGGCAGCTTGAGAGCCCGAGACAGCTGACAGGAGACTGCAAAGCGGGGATGGCAGCCTTGGAGCCAGTATTGCTTCCATCTGGAACATCCCAGAGCGGAGCATGTGGAAGCCTGGGTCCCCAGCTGGCTGTGCTCTTGGGCTGCAATAGAGACCCCACAATGTGGTGCCTGCTTGGGAACTGCCTTCGAGGATAGTTTGCCCCCTTACTCCTCCTCCTCCTCCTCCTCCTTCTTCTTCTTCTTCTTCTTCTTCTGCTTCTGCTTCTGCTTCTGCTTCTGCTTCTTCCTCGTCCTGCTCCTCTTCCTCTTCCCTTTCCTGTTGTTGTTGCCCTTCTTCTTCCTCTTCTTCCTCTTGTTTTTCTCCTCCTCCACTTCCTGCTGCTTCTTCCTGACCTCGCTGCCTTCCTGGTGACCCTGAGCTGGGCAGCTCTGCTCCATCACACCCTCCCTGCCATGATGTTCTGCCTTGCCACAGGCCTCGGAGCAGCGGGCCCAGGCAGTCATGAGTTGCAGCCTCTAAACCTAGGAGCCCGAGTGAGTATTCCATCATCTAAGCTGTTTATCTCGGGTATTTTGTCACAGGGAGAAGAGGACCAATAGCAGCAATCCTGCGCATGGACACAGCAGCAGCCTATCCCATCCACCCTGCCCCTTCATCCAGTCCACACAGGAGAATGCAGCATGTCACTCACGTGGATGGAGACTGAGCTGGAGGCATGGACCTAAGCCATGCTGGATTCCGGTCTCGTGAACAAGAGATAGTAACTGTTGTTTCAAACCACTGAGTGTTGCAGTAATTTGTTATGCAGCATGGATGACTAATACACTGAGGTATCACCACTTCTTGATCCTTTCAATTCATTTGGACCTTTCTCCACTGTTCCTATTTACTATTCTCAAGAGCTCTGACCACTTTTCTTCATTTCCCTAAACCTCTTCTTTGGTTCATCTCCTTGGTACCTCTTCTGTCTGCTTGGATTGAAGATCAGGCCTTGCATCATCTTGTGTCTTAACCTTAGTGCTTCTCCACACACGATTTTGGGGAGCTACCTTTTGATCTCACACTTTATGACCTAGTGTCAGTAATGACCTCCTGAGTCTGTCCTGGGCCTTTCACCTGGCCCAGTTCTGACCCAGGAGCAGGATCCAAAAATAAGCTGCTTTCCTAGAGCCAGAAAGCTTAACCAGGCACTCTGGCATGACTTTCAGTGAAAGCTAAAACAACTTTCTTATCATGAGAAAATTCATTGGGTTGTAGCTCTCAGCCCATTCTCAGAGCGCCTATCAACCAGGGCTTTCCTGCATTTGTTAGCTGACAAATGGCAAATGGTTGGGCCGTTACTTTGTAAAAACAAGATGTTGTAGTCAGACATTTTTCTTTCCTCTCCCTTCCTCCTATCCCCACCTCACTTAATAGCTTTCATTCTTTAGGTGCAGGTGGCATTTCACTCATTGTTATTATTTTCAGAAGGCATATGTTAAAATGATTGGGTCTGGGTTCCATTACTGGGCTCTGGTGACTTAGGGTAAATAGTCCCTGAAAGTGAGAAAGTGTTTAGCTACATTTTCTCAGTCATCCTGGTCTCGTGATAGTTCAGACCTCAGAGTAGGTCAGAGGCCTCCCAAGGTTGGGCAGTAGAACTGGAATTCAATTCACTAGACTGCCAACAGATACTAAGGGCTCAAATTAAATCCAGTCTTTCTGTATGGGTTGGAGAGAATCTGGCCTTGGCTGGAAATTAGACATGACATTCCTCCTGAATTGTCACTAAGGAGATCGTCTACTAATAGACGAAATGTTTGGTGACAAGAGACAAGTGCTCTGCATACAGGAAGATCCTGGTAACAACGGGCTGAAGGATGAACTGAGATTGTCAGAGCTCCCTGTGTGGTCGCCCCACTTAATCTCCCTGATGATTCGTCTGTGACCATGCTTTAGTTATTATCTATTCTCTCATCATTCCTGGAGCACTTTCTCTAGTCTGCCATTTCTCTGGTGTTCTGGAACCATGCATCTAGTAGCTCACTGGATGCATGACTTTGAATGTTCCCAGGAACTGACAGTGCTTCAGGTCAAGATGGAGCTTGCCATCTTCTGCCAGAGCTGCTACTCCTCTTCCATTTCCCGTCTTTTGCAATCTCTTCGCTTTTCTCAGTGCAGAAAACTAGGACCAGGCATGGCCCCTACTCCTCCCTGACACTAGACTTGTGGTCAGTCACTGCATTTGGCTGTTCCTGAGTCTTGCCTGACTCTGGAAGGTGGTGTATGTCTTACCCTCACAGTCACCCTCCTGTCACTGACTCCCTGGCTGCTGGCTTTGAGGGTGGCCTGTGGCCAGGTCATCCTCCACAGAGGTATGTACAGGGATGCAAAGGGGTGAAGACAAAGAAGCTGTGCTCACACTCTGCTGAAAAGCGCCCCAAGGCTCCTCACCATGGTGGTGACCTGCCCAAGCTATGAGCATGGCCTGCATTGCTGTGCCTTGGATGATCTGACCCTGCTTCCCTCTCCAGTTGTACATCTTTTCCTATCATACACCATGAGCTGTATGTTTCAGGCACAATGAGCTGCTGAGAGCTACTCTCTCATGCCTTTGCATGTGTGGTTCCCTTGCTTGGAGCTCTCTTTCCTCAGGCCTCAGCCTGAGGCAGGTTGATGTAGCTCACCTCAGAGAAGCCTCCCTGCCCCAAGTCTGTTCCCGGTGTGCTCCTGGAGCCCCCATTCTCACTCTGCCATCAAACCCTTGCTTGCCTGCTTGGAAGCAGGAATGTCCATGGTACCCAGCGTGCAGGACCATATCCACCTGCCAGGAAGGGATTAGTAGGGAAGTCACTGGCAGTAACAGTGTGGAAAATCTGTTGAGGGGAAGTTCCCACCTGCTAGGTTCCTGTCTGTAACCAAACCTCCCGGTGGGCCCAGCTCTTCCAGCAAGGAAAATCAGGCAGTGGAGCAGAATGAGGGCCAGACTCTCAGGGTTCTGGTTGAAATCCCAGCTCCGCCTCTTCCTGGGAGGGAGACACTGGTGAGCATTGGAGCCCCAGGAAGCTGGAGGCATGATGTGTGGCAGGCAGGGCTGGTGGAGGACACGAGGCCTGTGTGCTCAGGGGCTGCCTCGGTGAGCGGCTACCGAGTTTGCAGATGTCTCCTGACCCCAGAAGCCTGGACCCAGGGCCATGAACTTGTGCTTTCAAGAATGGAGCTGACAGAGCAGACTTGATAAGAGCCGTGGTTGTCGGATATGATAATAATAGTCTCATTTATTAATATAAAAGCCCGCTAATAGAGGCGGCACTTTTAATTAGCCAACATGGCCACAGTATTAATTTTTATCCAGAGTTATTTAAGTCCAGGAGCCTTCCTCCCCCTTCTGTTAGCACTTAGCTGGAGGGCGATTGAGAACATTTGTAATTGGATTTCTGTGCAGGACTTAATTATAAGGAGACAATAAAGCCCCTGAAATGCGGCAGGTTCTACTTCGCTAACTGTTATTTTCCAGAGACACACTTGAGCCAATGAATGCACAGATTTATCTAAATTATAATTTTTAAACTTAACAAAGCTTTCCCCCGCTCCCACAGGCCTGAGAGGAACGGGCGGGAGGGCAGCCTTGCTGGAGAGAGGCACGGAGGCAGAATTCTCCATTCCTGTAATCAAGTCTTTTGCTCCATGGACCACTGAACGCCTTCGCCAGGCCCCTTGGGATCTTGAAAGCATATTTTCTTCCCTTGGCCAAATGGCTTATTAATAGAATTGGCTTATTTATATCTCACCCGGAAAAATCCCAGAGTGATACAGCAACGGGGAGGTATCGAGCCAATTAGTTGTTGGGCTTGTTGTCGTGGGGGGAAATCTAGTTATTAATTTACTGCCCTTCATAGTGGCAGGATCGATGGAGAGGAAAGCAGGAGGAAAAGAGAAAAGAGAGACATGTGCTCAGACCACCTGCGAGGACTCAGAGAGACAGCAAACCGCTGGCACCTGCAGCCGGCTGTGGACCTCGGGCCAGCAGGGAGCCTGCGGCCGCTCTGTGACGGTGACTCTGCTGTCACGGAGCATCCACTATGGGCCCGTCTGTATCCGTCTTTGTTCTTGTTTCTCACAGCCACTCTGTGAAATGGCTTATTCTACATGCTGTGCAGAAGAAACCGGCGCCTCTGCTCAAGCGCTATGTGTGAATCCCCCCCAAGCCAGGTTTGGGGTTGTGTGTTGACAAATGCTGTCCTCCTGGAATATGCCTGTAGCTCCAAGGAGAGACATCCGAGGTTGAGCCAGTGTTAGTAACTCTGAGAACATCAAGGTCTGGGGAACAGTGTTGTCTTTCTTAGGTGCTTGGCTTTGAGGGCAGTGTCACTCCTGTGACACTGACACTGTGACAGCCCCCACCCTCCTGATCCTGCAGCCTGACAGGAAGAGAAGAGACCAGCAGGGGGAATGGATAGTTTAGGAGCAGAGGAGCTTCTGCTGTCTTCCAGCAGTGACTGAAGGAAGTGAGGAGCTCAGGGCACATATATACGTATATATATATAAATTTAAATTGTGAATCAGGGATGTGGTCTGGGGTAAAATGTGAAACTGGGATTCAGGGCATGATGCTATGGGAAACAGTAAGGAAGAAATAAAACATAACTGCAATCCGACTGTGCCACCCAAATCACATTGTAACAAACTGTGAACAGCTTTATATGTCATTAATAACTTTGTGGACATAATTTTAAGTGAAAATGTAGTATCCCATCTTGGGGACATATAGTTTATTACATTTCCCACCTGGGCAGATATTTAATTCATTTCTACTCATTAAAAAATTATAAAACAGAGAGAGACATGTCTGCCCTTATTTTTACTTGCTCAGAATTGAGGTGGAATTACTGCAACAAAGAGAATGAGTGGTTCACAGACTCTCAAGACTTAGCGCGTGTTGTGGTCTAGAATCCTGTACAGATTCCCACATCCCAGCGGCCAGTGGGGACGCTGTCATCATCGTGCTGAACCTCCCTCATCTGTACTAAGTATTGGCTTTCATGAGCGTGTGCTAATTCGCTAGGGCAAAAGCTCCATGTCATTGTGCCGTCTGCATACACGTCAGCTGCGGACGGACTTAAGCAGTGGTCTGCAGGTTCCAGCCCTGATTTGTGTCTCTTCTGCAGTGCCCTATTGCTCTTTGCACATTTTTCTTTTGATTTTAGTGTTTTTTTATGTTTACAAATGCTATTTCATATTTTAAGAATATTAACTTTTTGATGTTTTTGTGGCAGACATTTTTCTGCCGGTTGATTTTGCTGTTTATTTTTAGTTTCCACGATGTGCTTTTATAAAGATGAATTTTCAAGTAGCAAAATACATCAATTTTTTCTTTGCATTTTTTCCAATTGCTTTTAAGCTGGGAAATTCCGCCTCCACACTGATATATACATGCTGAATGTGTGCATATTCTAAGTATTTTATGGTTTCATTTTTTAACATTTAACTCTTTAATTCGTTCAAAATTCATTGTTTTCTCTGTGCTGTAGGGAGGATTTAAGTTGATTTTGCTCTTACATTGTTAACTGCATATTTGAGCAATGTGTATTAAAGAGTGACTTCTTTCCCTGTTGGCTTAGATGCTACCTTTATCACATGTTAAATTTTCTTAATATACAGTAGACTCTTCTAAGCTATTTTATACTGTTCAATTGGTTCTTCTATTATAATCACATGGTTTTATTATCATATCTTTATTATTTCACATATTTTAAAATATGACACATTTGTATATGAAACATAATATTTTAATATCTGGAAGAACAAATCTTTCACAATTGCTCTATTTTTAAGGAAAATTTCAGTTCAGCTCACATATTTTCCAGTTAAGTTTCAGAATTATGTTCTCTAGGTCTCGGAAAAAAAGATCCCATTTGGAATTTTTGTGAATAGTTCAATTCAATACAGATCTTAATTCATGAAGAATTCATATCTTTATACTATTATACAAGTGTGCCATTCTGGAAAGTGGCAGGTACCAGTTTTTGTTTTCTCTTTACACTTTTTCTCAGGTTAGTGCTTTGATGTAAATGGAATTTGAGTGTGTGCTATGAGATGAGCAATAAAATTGATTATTTTCCAGTAGCCTTTTCCTCCAAATCCTAGGTTTTGCAACTTACTTTTCCAATGATTTGCAATGTTTCTTTTATCAAGTCTACATATATTAGGACTTGTGAGGTGTGCTGAAAATGCACAGTGAATGTTTGGACAAAAACCATTACAGTGAAAGACACATTGCCATTAATCCCCCAATACTCCTTCATGCTTCAAACATACTCTGCCCATTGTTCTTGCCACTGTTTGAGTTTGGCTTTCTGAAACAATTCTGGATGTCCTTCTTTTTTTTTGGTACCAGGAATTGAACTCAGGACTTGTTATGGTTGGTACATTGTGTCAACTTGGGGAGTCTAGAGGTTTGGCTGAGTGATTCAGCAGGAAGCCAGGGTGTTTACTTTGTACACATCCTGAGCCTGTGGGAGAGGAGGGCATGGACATTGTGTGAGAGCTACACAGCCCCTTGGTGGGGGTAGGCTGTTTACAAGGTAAGGGAGAAAAAGAGGCGTCTTGCAGCCATTCCTACCTTTTGCTCTGGTTGTTTTTGCTGTGCTCTGCTGCCATGAACATTTCCCCTCTGCCATGTGCCACTCTGCCTCAGAACCAGCCAAGTATGGTCTGAAACCTCCACAAACTGTAAGCTAAATAAACCCTTCCTTCCTTCATTTTGGGTGTTGGGTATTTTGTCACAGCAACGAAAGAAAAGTAACCAAGACAGGACCTCACACTTGACAGGCAGGCACTGTGCTGCTGAACTATATCTGTGGCCCTGGAAGTCCTCCATTTTAAGTGTCTTTCTGAGCTATGAGGAAAAATACTGTGAATGTGCTGCTGAGCACCAGCACTTGGGAAGGCAGGCTGGTGAAATCATTACAGGGGTCCTTATCCACTTTATTCACTGGATCTGACACTGTATGACTTCTGAGTCTTTTCAAATCAAAATGACCTCAGAAGGTGTTATGATTTATACCTAGATGTCTCCCAGTGTGTGGGAGAGGGTCACCAGGTCTTACAGCTGCCTTGCTGTGAGGAGGTAGGTCTGGTTGGAGGAGGTGCGTCACTGTGAGTGTGACCTGGAAGGGTACATCTCCTTCCCTGGCTCCTCCCTTGACTCTGCTGCCCAGCAGCTATGAGGTGGGCAGCTCTCCTCCACCAGGCCCTTCTGTCACACTGCCAACTATTCAAGGACTGAAACTTTTAAAACCTGGGCCCAGATAGCTGTCTGTCCCTGTGGTGTTGGGAATGGTGTTCCAGGGATGAAAAAGTGACTAAGACAAAAGGTCAGTGCTCTGAATGCATTCCACACGGAGGCAGCAGCAACAGCACAACTCAAGACACCAAAGAGGACTCCAGAACTGCTCCAGAAAGGGCAAGAATGCTGGGGCCAGTGTGTCTGAGTGAGGGGCGTATTCTGAATGGCATTAGTGACAATGTGTCTTGTAGTGTAATGCACTTCACAAATTAATTATTCACCATATATTTAATCACATCTCATAGTTCTAGGCTACTTATTTAATCTCAGTGATCCACCATAGTCTAACTGTGGCTGATGCTGTAGTGTTTGATCATAGACTACTCCTCCGGAGCTAGCTCCAAGTGCCACCCTGTTAGACAGCTCATAGTCATTTCCTGGTTTCTCCGTAGCCAGGATTCATTTCTGCATGCAGGCAGCCCAGTGGTCAGCATCTCTGGTCAGATGCTCTACAATGGTTCGAGGCACTAGCACAGGGCTTCTGGTTTGAATTTGGCAAACACCAGGCAGCGGAGACTGGCTTCTGGTCTCTGCCTCTCCCCTTTGCCCAGGTTAGCCAAGCCAGGTGGCATTTGGACTCCACAGTCTCCTGGGAAAGAAGGAGAGGCTGGAGCATTTGAGGGGGTGCCAGCGGGTACAGTTTCTAAAGCCTCCTGCATGTCCCAGCTCCTTGCTCTGTGCTAGGCTGGGCAAAGGGCATCATTACATTCATTAGCTCTAATTATGGCTCTGATCACCTGGGTGACCAGTAACTACATTCTCCACACGGCAAGAGTAGCCTGGGGGAGTGAGAAACTTGTAGACCGTCCCCCAGCTACTAAATGGCAGCAGCTGTCCTTCACCCTAGTTGGGTCCGGTCCCCAAACCCACGGTTCCTACTTCCGGCTGGTGGGTGACTCAGAGCAATGCTTGAAGCCAAGACAGTTCTGGCTGAGAGGACAGACACAGCCAGAATCTTAAATTATATAGTATTGTTCATTTATTGAGCATCTATACCAAAAAATAAAATCTAAATCTAATTTTGATCAACAAGCAACTGTACACACAGTAGCTTCCCTCCCCTTGTAGCCCAGGTGCTTGTTACAGCAGGTCTCATCTTTCCCACTTGAAGTGACTCTGTGTGGGTGTATGGACGTATTGACATAGTTCCCCCATTTGATTGTCAATGCCCTGTACTTTTCTGTCATGTGGATAATCCATAATTTAATAAAAACATATGCTGTATGTGGCCTGGGGTGAGTAAGGCTCAAACATGCTGTCGGGAGGCCCTGTGCATGTGCTGCTGAGCACCAGCAAAGGGTTGGTCGGGAGGACAGACACAGCCGCTTTATGAAGGGCTTTGTTTTGGGGTCATGGCAGTGAAATTTACAAGTGATGATTTTAGAGCTCTTTTTCTCA
Source organism: Dinomys branickii (assembly GCA_004027595.1). Lineage (NCBI taxonomy): Eukaryota > Metazoa > Chordata > Mammalia > Rodentia > Dinomyidae > Dinomys > Dinomys branickii. The sequence continues at coordinate 80,373 of PVLD010006807.1, read as the reverse complement.
TACAGAGAGAGCCCTGGGCTTGGGATTCAGGTGCAAAGGGATTCAGCTGACCTCGACCTTTCCTTTTGTGTACTGGGGCGTTCCGTTGTTAGATGTTTTCTTTTGTGCTTAGATTTTAACTGCGCCATTCTAATAGCCACACAAATCATGAAATCACACAGATGGAGGCAACCCTGAGGCCAGGTGACCGCCCAAGGTCACAGAGTCACCTCTGCCATCCTGGGGACCTGGAAAGCAGGTCAGGGTTGGTCTTCTCCTCCTGAGAAGGCCCAGAGCAGCCCTGTACAGAACGCTAGCACTCACATCCAGCCTGGCTTGGACCCAGGAGGTCTGTTCCCGTCTGGGCAGCTGGACAGCAGCTGTGAGCTTCTGCTATTGCTCTGCATGCCCGAAATGCAGGCCCTTGATGAGTACATTTCCTAGAAAGGACCGGAAGAGCCATGGTGAACCAAGATGTAGGCAGGGGGGTCAGGATAGCAAGGGCAGGAGGGGCTTTAAGCTCCAGAAAATCTGCCTAGAGAAGCGCCAGATCAGGAGCCTGAGGGTGCGATGAGCTTTCCCCAGGAAGAACTGCTGTGTGGTGGGGGCTGTAGCAAGGCTGACAGCACAATAGCAAGTCTGTGCTGTGACCACCTAGAGCTGGAGGGAGGCTCCCACTCCCCGATAAAGGAGGGACCCTGCATGGGGAGCAGGATGAGCTGCAGAGGGACAAGGCAATCACATCACAGTTCTCCAAGTTTAGAATTTTCTAAACACTATGGTCCGAGGATATTAGGGGTGAGGTTTGCAGCAGAGCTCCTACTCTGTGCACCAGGTCCAGGGTCCACCTGGTGCTGTCTTGTGATTCTGATAAATATAATTTTAGTTAGTTTCGAGGACACATTGAGGAAAAAGGCTGATGGTGAAGGGGGCCCAGGCAGAAGGACTGAGCACATGGGTCGACAGGCCAGGGTATGTGGGGAGGTGCTAGCACCCAGCCCCTCTGGTATCAAGAGTCAGGCTGTGCTCCGAACCTCCTGCCCCTGGCTTCTCAGATAGTGAAGCCGTCCTTGTTCTTGAAAGTTTTCCCGAGGCCCAGGTGCACAGAGAGGTGGGTGAGAGTGAAAAAATAAGGAAGAAAGTTTAGTCCCCTGTTGTGGTTTGTGTTTGCATGTCTCCCCAAATCCTCTTACAGTCATGGCGTGAGTTTCTAGGGTTGGTGATTGATCCATGATCCAATGCTGGGATTATGGGTGTGAGTGCTACACCCACCCTGGGGTGGGTAGTTTGCGTACAGTGTAAGGGAAGGAAAGGGGCTGCTTGCCGCCATTTCTCCTTTTGCTCTTGCTTTTGCTGTGTTCTGTGGCCATAAACACTTGTCCTCTGCCATGTGCCATTTTGCCTTGGAACCAGCCCGGTATGGACTGAAACCTCCACAAACTGTGAGCTAAATAAACCTTTTCTTCCTTAATTTTGGGCATCAGGTATTTTGTCCCAGCAATGAGAGAAAAGTAACGGAGACATCCCCCATGCCACCCACACTTGTGGAGGGGGCGATATCTCTTTTCCTTTCCTTTCTCTCTGGCTCAGGGCTGGGACTTGGCCAGGTCAGCTCTCTTTTTATCAGTGGTCTTGTCCCTAGGTCAGCTCTAAAACAGCGGTCTGCTTACTGAGGCTGCACAATCTCTCCCTCTCTTTTTTTGATGTAATCCAAGCACTCTGGGAGGCTGAGGCAAGAAGATTGAAAATTCAAGCTCAGCTTGGGTAATTTAGTGACTCAGTAAGAGGGTGAGGTGGCTGGGGGTGTAGCTCAGTGTGAAGGCCCTGGGTTCCATCTCTAGTACACACCCCTCCCCTCAAAAATACTTGCTCAGTTCTTCACTGAAAGGAAGCAGACAAGGTTTCAATATAACAAGACCAGGGATAGGTGGAGGTTAAGTAAATCTCAAAACCTTCTGTGTTGGGCGATCCTGGCCAACATATAAATACAAATTATCTTTGGCCTCTCCCCTTCTCCCTCCTCAGGGATATATGCGGACTTTGCTGGCTTCTTCCTGTCACTCTTTCATCTGGGGACCATATCCAAGCCTCTACATTGTCCCCAACTCTCCTAGCTTAGCCAAGATCCTGTTGATCTCCTGCAGGCGGAAAATAATTACCTCAGTTGACTATCACAGCCTCAGGAGCACATCATTGGGTTCTTGAGCCCACTCCCTAGGGTGGAGGCAGAGAGGAGTCCAGGGAAAGTGCTGCCCTGGTGGCTCCCTAGGGGGTCCCGAATTGCCACTTAGTGCAGGGCAGAGCTGCACACACCGCTCCTTGCTCCACCAATGGGCGGTAGTGTGTTCTCTCCCCTCTTTGCTATTCCGGCCCCACCCTTTTGCTGCAGACTCGCTGTTTTGGCTCCATGGGTGGCCTTGCTCTCCCTGTACCCTCTGATCTGATGCTGCCATCTTGACTTGGCCTCCTGTCTGATCTTTGACGCTTCTGTCAACCTGGTCCACACCACAGCCATGGATCAGAGGCACCTTGCACAGCAAGAAGAGAACTAGACTGTCAGAACCAGGCAGAACCTTAGGGGGCCCAGCAGGAGCGTTCCTTAGAGCCTTAGGGTTGCTCAGAGCTGCTCTATAGTCCAGCATAGGTGGTGGGGTAAGGAGATGGAGGCAGGAAGGGCGGCAGGTAGGACTGGGCCTTGGCTCCCCATTTCTGTGCCCACCAGAGCAACTCTATTGTGTGTGGATTCTATAGGAACTCCCTTCTTCCTTCCTTCCTCCCTCCTTCCTTCCTTCTTCCTTCTCTTCCTTCCCTCCCTCCCTCCCTCCCTCCCTCCCTCCCTCCCTCCTTCCTTCCTTCCTTCCTTCCTTCTTTCCTTCCTTCCTTCCTTCCTTCCTTCCTTCTTTCCTTCCTTCCTTCCTTCCTTCCTTCCTTCCTTCCTTCCCTCCTTCCTTCCTTCCTTCCTTCCATCCCTCTTTCCTTCCTCCTCTTTCTCATTCTTTCTTTTTTGCTGTCTTGGTCATTGACCCCAGGGCCTTCACACTGAGCTACATCTCAAGCTTTTTAAAAAGTTAAATTTTGATTCAGGGTCTTGCTTAATTGCTAATTTGCCTAGGCTGAGTTTGAACATTTGACCCTCCTGCCTCAGCCTCCCAGAGTGCTGGGATTACAGGCTTGCTGTGCTTCTCTCTGAACCTTTTTTGGTAAAACTTGTGACCTAAGGATCTTTTCTAAGTCCTTTCAATTTACAAAGGAGAAAGCTGAGACTAAACAAGGACAAAGCCTCGATCAAGGCCTGGTTTCCTGGCAAGTGAGGGCTTTAGAACAAGATCAACCCCCTGCTGGGGTGGATTCCTGAGGCCACAGGCCAGTAGCACAACCCGACCTGTGTCTGAGTCTTGTGTGTTTCCAGGCCTGTTCTCACTCTGGCTGGGGGAGACCTGAGGGACCAGGACACTTGGCTGCTGCTGTCATAGGCTGGGGCACTGAGGATCCCTGGCCATCAACCCTTCTGCTGTCAGCACTGCATGCTGGGACCGGCAAGGCCCCTCTCTGAATTCCGTGGTCACTGATGCCACGGCTTGGGAAGAGCTGGGGTCAAATCCCAGCAAAGTCACTAGGCTCTGTATGGTTTTGGGTTTGTTATGGACTCTCCCTGAGCCTCTGCTCTGAAATGAGAGCCCACAGTATGTATTTCCACCTCCCCAGGCTTTCTGCAGAGGCCATTGGACCACATCTGTGACGTGCTAGCGACAGTGCCCCTTACCCAGAGAGTGCAGCACGCAGCTCCCAGTCCTGCCTGCCAGTGGACATGGCAACCAGAGAGGCGGCCCTGGCCTCTGGCCCCAGACCCCTCCTGCTGCTGCACAGATCGAGGCAGTTAGAGGGTGAAGGAGAACCCAGGATATATTTTTGGGAAATGGCCGAAAGGACTGAGATTACATTCCGTTCTCCCTCAGCATTCTTGCTCTTCTCCCAGGGAAATGAAGCTCAACTGGAAATCTTGGGCTGCCCTTGGTGGAGGGCAGGAGGTGGGCTCCTGCGGTCCCCAGGGACCCGCTCTGCAGGGCTCCACTCTGAAAAAGGTCTTGTGGCCTTCATAGTCATCGAGCGTCTGTGGCCACGTGGGGGCTCCCTTTACACCTCCCACCCCAGGCTCTTCCCCTGCGGAATGCTGCAGCACCCTAGAGGGCGAGGAGAGCAGTTCTGGCAGAAGGAGGCCTTGAGGTAGGCTTTCAAAAACAGAGAAAGACCCGAGCTGACGCTCATGACCCGAGAAGTGGAGCCAAATGGAGGCGAGGGAACCTAGGAAAGATGCAGCTGGGGAGAGTCAAGAAGGTGGGAACGTAGCACGGTTACTGGGACGGACCATTGGTCATGTGTTTTATTACCACTTTCTGGCATGTGCTTCTTGCATGAGGCTCGTATGACATGGGGTGGGATAACAGTGATGTTGACTAATTCAGGAGAAAAACCAGTTGGGAATGGCTTTTGACTTTGCCCGTTGATTGCTACTCCCTATGGTAAATCCAAAAGTCACCCACTTCCCTGACCAGGAGCTGGAACACTCTCTGGTCCTTTGGTCACTTCAGCCCTCGAGGGCTCTCCACGCTCGGCTGATAGCCATCTCTTTTTTCCTTGGTTGCCTGGCAAAGTGGGGATCTGTCAGAAGCATTTTCCACTGGGAAACTAAGGGAGAAAGAAACTAGATGAGAAGTACCCAAGTTACAGATCACAAACATTTAGCTAAGTTTCAGTGTTTGCTGAGCTGACTGGCTCATCTTCCTTCCCTCTGGTGGTGGATTTTATGTGCATTCGTGGCTAGGGAATGGTTCCCAGTTGTTTGGTCAAACACCAGTCTAGATGGTATTGAGAAAGTATTTTTGATATGTGATTAACATTTAAATCAGCAGGCTTTGAGTAAAGCAGATTACCCTCCACCATGTGGATGGATCTCATCCAACAGTTGAAGGTCTTAAAAGACGGAGACTTGCCAGGAGAGAAGAAATTCTGCCTGCCTCCAGACTAAGACTGTAGCCCCAAGTCTGCTAGACTTTCCAGCTTGCCAGCCTGCCCCACAGATTTCAGACTTGCTAGCTCCCACAACTGCAGGATCCAATTCCATAATAGTCTCTCTCTCTCTCTCCCCTCTCTCTCCCTTAACTTTTCTCTCCCGCCTCTACACACACACACACACACACACACACACACACACACACACCATTGGTTCATTGGTTTCACTTCTCAGGAGAACCATTATTAATACACTTAAGACCAGATGAGGATCAAGGTACCCCTTTCCCTCCTGAACGTGTGACAGGTGTGTCCCCCCTTCTGATCCTGCTAAGTCTGCTGGACACTCTATCCCCTTTCCTACTTTGCTTTCCTGGTTCGTGCTGGGAATGGATCTTCCTGGATTGCACTTTTTGCCTCCAGACTACTTGCCCATCTGTGGCCCTGTCCTGGACGTATACAAGGGTAGACCTGTCCCCCGGCTTTCTGGGCCAGTGAACATTGTTGCTACTAAGTTCCATCCTTCCTGTTAAGACCCTCAACCTGACCAGGTTCTCAGGAGATGTCAGCTCTTATTGTGACCAGCCAGGTCCTGTGAGTGGCCTTATCATGGGAGTATTTGGGTTGACCCACTTAATCTACTAATTTCTATCTACCTGCAGCAATTTTCCTGGCTGGCTCCTCGCTGGTTTTGATTTTGGGTAAAGCCTTGATCCATCTCCTATTTTCATAGGTCAGCACCTGTGCCTTATTTCCTAAGGACTTAACTCAGATACCAGCTTTCATTTCTGAAACTGTGTGCATTAATTCAGCTTTTTGCAACAGCCAGATGGAGGCTCTCACCTCTTCCCGCCTCTGGCCCTGCTGGGCAGCCTATGAAAGAAGAATGCAGGGCTAATTCTCTTGCCCTTTATTTTTCTATTGTAATATTCGTTGAATCTCCCATGCGTATTACCTTGTTTAACTCCTACAAAGCTTACTGATACATATTTGCTACTTTTGATTATTATCCTCACTTCTTTGATTTGAAAGTGGATATGCAAGGAGGTTTTATAACTTGCCCCAGACTGCACAGTTTGAGAACGAGCTTCAACCTTTGCCAAACTCAGTCCAGAGTCTGTGCTCTTAGCTGGGAGACATGAAACATAGCTACGAGAAAGGAGGCAGGGTGAGGACTAAAGGTGAACCGGCGGGGTATAAAATGAAGCCGGGAGTGGGATGAGTATCACACAATGCACGCAGTGGAAAGTCCGTGTGTGCGCTGTGGGTGGCTACAGGTGTGACTCAACTGCGGCAGTCAGAGCAGAAGGGGCAGACACCAGGGTCCCCAGGAGAGCCTGATCCCCACTTTCTCTTTTCTCATAGGTTTTCCCTCCACACGCAGATCCCAGCTGTTGAATCCTGTTCCTGCAGTTTGGCAACAATTCTTTTGGAAAAATGACCTTTCATCCCTTCTAAGAAAGGGGGAGACTTTCTCATGGTGGGAGGATTTGGCGTTGACGTTACATTGGGAGCTGCTGCAGATCTGGAGCTGCAGGACTTAGCCCCCACTGCATATGCCTGGAGCGCCAGCCTAGTGTCTCGCTTGCAGCACCTGGTGAACAGATGCAGATTGTGCTGGACAAATATGGCTGTTAATGAATGCTACTGTGTGCTCTGCTCCCGCGGCATCCGCTTGCTACAAAAGGAAGGGTCCATTTCTGGGGAGGACTTCTCAGTATGACACTGTCCCAGAGCTAAGGAAAGGGAGCACTGCACAGTGAAAAATCCTGAGATCTAAACTCTGGAATCAGATGTCTGTGGCACTACCACTTAGCAACTGTGTGCCTTTAGCAAATCCCTCACATTCTCTGAACCTCAGACTAAAGAAAAATGGAAGGACCTGACCCTATGGGAATGAGAGGCCCATAGAAGAGCACATTCGGTGCCTGGAATCTGGAGGTGCTTCTCAAGTTCCATTTACTCCACCACTCATTCATTCCCATTGTTCTGATTGGGCAGCTGCTGTGGGCCAGGCCCCAAGCTGTCCTGGGAACACAACAGGGAAGAGCACAAGTGGGTACCTGGCAGACTCATTTCCCTGTAACTCTTCCTACCCGCAGGCTACTAATAATAGGGATGTCCCTAGTCCAACTGGTTGAGGGCAAGAAGGTCGGCTGGGGGAAGCTCCGTGTATGAAGACCCCAACAACCCCCATCAGGTTTCCCTGGGTCCCAGCTGGCTTCTCTTCCAAAGCTGGGGACCAGCTCAGGCGGCGATTGTCCTGCACAGTATCCCATGCCAGGTCTCACAGAGTCATATTGTTGCTTCTGTTGAGAAATGATTACATCAACTTCACCACGGAAAAATAGTGCTTCTCCAAGGGCTTGGGCTTGCATTTCCAACAGAAGCAGAGGTGATTTAATGTGTGTCCAAAGGGGTGCACTCCTGGGATCTGCTGTGCTTCTGGGACATGCACTAATCCCATGCAGGCTCAGCCCACTGTGCTTGTGTTTGCCTCCTTCTCTCGCAGGACCTGCATGTACCCTCCTCTTCCTCTGGGAAGAGTGTGTGTGTGTGTGGTACTTGCACACATGTGTGAGATAGGGGGACATATGGACATCATACACTCAGAGGCTGCGAGGTAGGGACTAAAAACTTCACAACTGTTTCCTAGCACTAGTGAACACTCAGTGACAGGTGCACACTCTGTTTAACCTGCACTTGTCCCATGCATTGGTTTCACAAATCCTAGGCCCTGTCCTTTTATTGCCACCCACATCAGACAGGGTCTCCTTGAGGGCAAGCTCCTGTCTCCCTCCTCAGATTGGGGGTGGTCCTTCCTCCACCCACCTCCTTGGGAGGCTTTCCTCTCCATGTGGGTGCTTGGCTGTGGACCCAAATACCCTCCTGGTCCCTCACAAGGGGAGGGAAGAGCAGCCTCCCGCTCATGTTTGGCTGAGATGCTGGGTGAGTCCTTGTGTTGGTCTTATCTCTTTGTCTCACCAGCACCACCACACATGTGGACGTTTTAGGGTAGAAACAGGCGCGTAAGTACAGAAAGGCAGAGAATTGTCTCTTTGGCTCAGATGACGTCAGGGGTTGGGAGCCAGGCGATCTCGTTGCTACCGGGAAGCCTCCTTGAAAGCTGTGAAACATTTGCCTCTGGATTCCATCCCCTCCCCTGGCCAGGGCCTGCGCTCTGTGCTCCCCTGCTGGACCCGGGAATACCTGCAGCCTGGCATCTTCGCTCCAGAGGAAAAAAAAGTAAAAAAAAAAAAAAAAAAAACGATAACATAAAGAAACAAAGATTTGAGTCTCTTCTGTTTGCCAAGGCCTAGCTGTGACATCTTTCTAGAGTCCTCCTGATGGCACCACACTGAAGTCACTGCTGACAGCTGCGGTCTCGCCTTCTCATTTTTTATTTGCCACCTGCACTCACCGCAGAGATCCAGGCCAGGCCACTTACCAAAAGATCTGCACACACGAATGCGTGTGCTTTTTGGGAGGAGCTGGGTGGATGTCCTCTCTTTGGCCTGGGAAAGAGACTCAACTCCTATGCTGTAGCATTGAGAAAAGCTGTTTCTGGGGGTCCTGGGGCTAGGGGGCAGTGTTCACCCATGGGTACAGCCAGAGCAGTGTGTGTGTGTGTGTGTGTGTGTGTGTGTGTGTGTGTATGTGTGTGTGTGTGTGTGTGTGTGTGTGTGTGTGTGTTAGATGCTGACTGGACATTAATAAGCTCTGGCTCCAGGGAGAATTCTAGAACTCTCTCTAAACACTTAGCTCATCTTTCTGTTGAGTACCGCACTTTAAAAAAAGCCTGAGTTATTCTGCATAGATGCTGCCAAAAAACATTTATTTGAAGATTTAAGATTTTTTTATCCAGTAAACTTTATTTATATATAACAACCGTACAAATTGTGTCCTTGGCTTGCAAAATAGGAGTGTTTCATATTTACAATAGGTACAGGATAATATATTAGAATAACAAAAAACCCCATTTTATTGGAACATTTTAAATAATTTTCTTATTATTCCACAACACCTATAAAAACAACAAAACCAGACAACCATCATTGTATTTTCTTAAAAATAGATATAATACAGATTCCAGTGTGTCAAGGGGAGTGGGTGTGAGTGGGGAGACCTGGGGAGGGGCAGATGGGTCCAGGTCCCTCTGTCATGCTGTAAGAGCTTGTCACTTCTTCCCTGTATCTCGGGGACATCTGTCCCGTGTGTGGAGACAGAGCTTCCTGGTGCTGCCCACTGGTGATGTCTCAAGGGACGTCAGATACAGTCACAGTGCAGGCTGACTGAGCTCTGGAGCAGCTGCTCCCCTTCCCACACTGGAAGCAGGAGGGGCAAGGCCACCAGCAGAAAGGGTACAGAGGGCGGGAGAGCTTTATGGGGGGAGTGAGAAGGGGAACCCAGGAAAAGCTGAGGGATCTCCAGTTTCCTTATTGGGCTGGGGAGCAGCTTCTTGATCATCTTGATCGTCTCTCAAGACATTCCCTAAAACCAGTGAGAGAGAAACACTACCCTTCCTTTGTGGGCATCACTGAGCCCCGGATGCTGATCTTTACTCTAGGGAAACTGGAAGACAGGACGGAGACAGGGAGGCGAGGCTGTGGAGTTCTAGAAAGGCTGCTCTTCTGGAGAGATGTTCCTGAGAAGCTGAACTTCACCTCCTGAGTCCCCCACCCCCATGCGATCTGCTCCCATAGCCCTGTGTCCCCAAGGCCCCTGTGCATTTTCTCCCCAAGTGTTTCAGGATCTCCCTTCTTTCTTGTCTGCGTCCACGGCACAGCGTGGCTGGAGGGGCTCCACCCAAGAGCTGCAGCCCAGTGTTTCCAGGCAGCAGGTGATGCGACAGGTGCAGTAGTGGTCAGGCTGGGTTTCCCAACAGCCGCTGTCGGCTCTGTCCAGACCATTCCTAGTCTCTGCACACCCACCAGTGCTTCTTCATCTCAGCAGTGCCAGGGCCTCAGCAGCTACTTTTGTCTTCACCGGCTGGAGCCAAGAGAAGGTCAGGAGCTAACACAGCAGAGGCAGCGCCACCTGAAGAGCGGGTGGTGGTAGAGTGAGAGCAGCTCTCCTCGCTGGGAGAAGGCAAAAGGGACAGGGGAGGGCAGCTGGGCGGGCTGCTTGCCTTCCTCACCACACCGCTTTCTGTGTAACGGGATCTCTGCCAGTGGGGGAGCAGGACCCAGCAGCCTGAGGAGCAGACATAGGCCAGAAGAAGGACCCTCTTGTTCATCACTTTTCCAGCACCTCGGAAATAGCTGCTGCTCCAGAAGATTCTCTGATGAGTGCGTGCAAGAAACAGCTCTTCCCTTAGTGCCTTGGCCTGTGAGGAGGCTCAGCAGTGTTTCCGAGCTGCGCTGTGGAAGAGGGAGGGGAGGGACGGCTGACACAGAAGCACATGCCCGTGCAAAGCGTGGGGTCCAGCTGGGCTCCCCCTCTTGTCCTCTGGCACTGTCTGCCTTGCCATGCCCCACTGGAGCTCTGCTCCTCCAGAAAGCTGTCTCTCCTGCGGCTCACTGGAACAAACACAGCTTGGGGAGACTCGGGGAGATTTCCTGCCTCCCCGCAGGCGGGATGGCTTTGTGGGAGGGACTGTGGCTTTGAGAATTCTTTACACGGCCCCAAATACCCTCAAACTGGATAACAGCAAGAAGAGAGGACAACAAACTTTGTCTTCTTCCCGTTCTATGGGGAGTTTCCATGGGTTCTTGGTGTCCCAAAAGAAAGAGTTGGTGGAGGATGGGTAAGTGGGGGGCGAGAATGTGGGGCAAGACACCGCCATCACCCTCCTGGCCTGGCCTATGTCCAGCCATTCTCCTTTGTCTTTTTCTCTCTGCAGGGGTGTCCCTCTGCCACTACCTTTGCCAGTTTAAGTTCCCTGCTCTCTTGTGAACCTTGAGGAATGTGGCCAGACCACCCAGGGCCACTCCGGCTCTTCTCTCCTACCTCTCTCCATAACCCATCATCTTCTGTGCTCTCCAGGCACCTCCAGGTGGCCTCGCCAGGTACAGGATATGGTCACCCAAGTGGCTGCTGGGAGACTCTAGGTAAATCCATAGCAGCCAGGGCCAGGTGCTGCTGACAGAGACCATCTTTTTGGCAAAATGTAGCCCTGGATGCTGGCCTGAGCAGCAGTGTGACCAGGAAACCTTCATTCAACTTGTGCTCGGAAATAAATGAGGGTGGGCTGGAATCTTCCACATGTAGCACAAATTCGCTGCTCATATCCTCCTGGCTGAATCTCTTATTTCCATAAATTATTGGCTCTGAGCCGATAAGCTTTGGGTGCTGTGCAGAGCAAACACTTTGGCTTAGTGTGGAGGGCCCATCATTAGTATTTCTTTCAGGCTATTAACAGGGCCCAAAAAAACTTTCACAGAAGTAGATTATCAGAAGAAAGTGGCCTTGGCATGGCTGGTTGTGAATTACAATGAAAACAGCAAGTTTCCTGAGTATTTTGCTGAATGTTTTTCTCTCCCCATCTGCTAGCTGCGTTCAGGCAAGAAACCAGAGCTGAAGAGACCAGGCAATGTCTGCTGTGTGGTTAGACAGCCGTCCAAAGCCACAGACCCAGAGGGAAGCCAGTCCACCCCCAGACCTTTCCTGGGACTCACATGTGGCCAGGGGAGCCCTTGGAAACTGGAATTGCCTGGAGGTACTGCTGGGATGGAGAAGCTGGGGTCCAGAGTTCACTGCAGAGGAAATGAGGCTGGTCCAGCCTCTCTTGGGGTTACTGGTCTAGTTTCCCAGCGCCGTGGCTGGGATTCCTGAACCCTAAAAAGCAGAGGGTGGAAAGGGAAGGTTGTCCCCTTTTGCCACCCCCACTCTGCTCCTTTGCCTTCTCTTGCCTGCCTGTCCTGGCTGCAGAGCTGCTTGCAGAGAAACTGGAGATGGCGGCTGGGATCCAAGCCCAGGACAGAGGCGGGGACTCCTGATGGACACCCTTCCAATGTCCTGCTGCACCAGAGCTGTCCTCCTTTGAATAAACCCATCAGCTTCTTGGGGTTTCTGGTCCCACTTGTGGAGCTTTGGTTTGTTTGTTTGGAAACTACACTCAGGATAACTGGCCGTCCAGAGTTTTAGGAGTCAGCAGGAGAGAAGGAAAGGAGCCTGGTGAGAATACAGCCACTTGTCCCTTGTCCGTCTACCCCACAGGTCCATGAGATGCAGAAGAGGACAGTGACATGGGGACGTGTCAGTCATGTCTGCCAAGGCAAGTGTGGTCTGCCCACGTAGTCAGGAGCTTCATATGAGCGAAGGGTTGTCTCCCCTCTCCAGGCACGAGAGAATGAAAGTTTAGCAATAAATACTGCAGCTCCTTAACCCTTCACTCTTCAAGTATTGCTTGCTGTAAACAGTGCTTGATTTTTTTTTTTTTTTCTTTTTAATTGCTGTGAACCAGGGGATGACTGGAGGGGGATCCAAAGCCGAACACCCTCGTCCCCAATCCAACCACCAGGGGGCCTCCCGGAGGCCAGGCCAGCACGCCCCAGGCTCTTCCTCCAGTCCCTGCTTCAGGACGGGGACCAGTGAGGGGCACGGCTGCTTGGTACCCTTGAGAAAGCCAGGTGTCTGATCTGGGAGAGCCCCATCTCTCCCTTGCTTCCCAATTCACTTTAGGGAAACCAAAAGGAAAAGTACTAAAGACCAGCTCCTCCTTTGTTGAGGTTTGGGATAAAATAACACAAACCCCAAAACAGTAGCAGAAAGCACTGGTGTGCTGTCTATAGCCCTTCTCTGCGGAGATGAGAACGGACAGGCGCGTGGGGGTAAAGCTCAGGTCCCTGCCGGCCAGGCGCAGTGACTGGATGGCTTTGCGCTGTGTGCCCAGTTCCAAGGTGTCCACGCTCTTCCGGCTGCAGGAGCTTCTGGGTCTGACTGGCCGCTGGGTTTGCGAAGTGTTTGGTGCGGACGTTGTGCTCATTCATTCTCCTCCTGCTGCTTTTCCTGTTTTCTACTCCGAGGGAAAGGAGACCTCCTCTTTCTCCTGGCTCCTCTTAGGATCTCTCCGTGGTTCTTCCTGACATTTGAAAAGAGGGTTTACACAGGAAGGAGATATGATGGGGACTAAAAGAGGGAGTAGAAATCAGAGTTAAACAAAAGTTGGACGGGATTAACAGGGCAGCTTTTTGTTTTGTTTTATTTCTGCTTTTTTTCCCTTTTTCTTAAAAAAATTAAATAAAGTTCTCATTATTTCCCCAATATACATCAAATGAGTTTCATGCAAAGCAGCAGTCACAGAGGCAAGCCCATCGAGCCCGAGCCTCTCGGCTTGAAGGGCCACCGTTTCCTTGCCCGATGGCGTCCCTAGATATCACAGCCATGGTCGATGGATGATGCCTGCTGTCCTACCCTCAGGAACGGGCTAGCGTCGGAGGAGGGGTCTCCCCTTTTCCCTGGATGGGGCCTCTGGGGGCAGCAAGCTTGGAGCTGGTCCCCTGCTCGAATCTTTCCTTCCAAGACTCCAGCGTGACGGCTTGGACAGGTGCCTCTTCCCAGGAATGTGGGCCTCCTTTCAGCTCTCGATGGACATGGCGCTGATCAGCTGCTCTACCTTGTAGGCTAGCCGCTGCCGCCGGGCTTGCTCGTCCTGCTCCAGCGCACTGATGAGCTGGGAGACAGAGCAAAGAGGGTGACTGTAGGGTCGGGAACCAAGACACTGCCCTGCGGAGTCCTCCACCCTTCTCTCTTTCCATTTTGCCTTAAAGAACATAACCTTCAGTAACTGAAATGGTTACTTGTATAAATACATTTAATTAGCATACAGTCACGCGCTGCTTAACAATGAGGGCATTTTCTGAGAAATGGGTCATTAGATGATTTTGGCATCACACAAATGCAAAATTAAATCAAGAGAAAATGACACCATCAAGAAGCACAATAATGCAATGCATGAGGCTGGCAGTAGCCGGTGTAACAGTGTCTTGTTCTATGGTCAGCTGTTTTATTTTGTAAACAGAAATGATACATTCCGAAATGATGATAAAATGTCTAGCATAGTAAATATGTAAGCCAGTAACAGTCTTTTAGTATCGGGCATTACTCTTGGAGCCACCTGCATGTGCTACACTTTCTTTTAATAGACTGGCTGCTAGAATAGGAGAGGTATTTACCCCAGCACCACCATGAATGTGAGCAAAGCCTTGCACTAGGGCGGTAAGATGTCAATAAAGTCACAGAGAAATGGTTCAGTTCCATTATAATCCCAAGAAGCCACTATCAGGCATATGGTGTGCTGTGACCAAAGTCGTGCAGTGCATGGCTGTACATGTGCATATCTAAATACATGCACATACATGAATATATGTGCCTGAATATACAGGTATAGACATCAATTGTTTAAAAGAGTATTGGCATACAGGCACCACTGCATGTTAGCTCTTACTCCTTCTCCCCTCCCTTCCGGTTCAGTGCACTGCGTGACATATCCATATTCAGAAGCTACCCTGTTTAACCTCTTTTTGTGTTAAGGTCCACCTGCCTATCTGAAATGTGACTGATAGGATCTGCCCAAGTGCAGAAAAATAGTTTGACCCATCGTTTCAGAAAGAATGAAATTAATCATTGTTGTGGCTCATGTCTAGCTGTCTCCCCAAAGCCACCTATCCAGTAATAGGTGAGACTTTTTAAGAGGAGGCTGAATCTAGAGTGTGTAATTGATTCATGGTGCAATGCTAAGATTTAAAGGTATGTGATTGGACTGCTCTAATCCTAGCAGTCTGGATACAATATAAAGGACAGAAAAAGGCTTGTCTTGTCCCTCTTTGCCTTGTTCCTTGCTTTGCTACCTTCTGCCTGCCCTGTGCTGTTCTTCTCTGCCTTGTGCCACCCTGGCTTGGAGCCAGCTGATGGGGCACTGAAACCTCTACAAATTGCAAGCTAAATAAACTTTTCCACCTTTAACTTTGGGTGTCAGGTGTTTTGTCTCAGCAATGAGAGAAAAATAACTAAGATAATCATAAAGTGCTCTGAATTGAAAAACAATGAAATTTTAAAAAGCGTTATTTATTGTGTTAGCAATGGATGAAAGAGACAAGGATGTACAAGAAAGCATGCAATGAATCAGGGAGAGGTCAGTCCACCTTATATTTTTATTTTTTATTTATTTTTAGTATCAGGCATCAAATAGTACCATGCACTTGCCAGGTAGGCACTTGTGCCACTGAGCTATATCCCCAGCCCCAGGCTGCCTTATAAAGGATGATAATGATTGTGAGCTCCTGGGCTTTTGACTCCACAAGTGGGTTTTCTAAGCCAGGCTCCAGGTTGTTACATAAGGATCAGGCAGTGCCTTCCGTGCAGGACCCCGGATCCCCGCATGCTGCCTCTGCCCCTGAACAGCCCTGCCTTACCTCCTCGCTGTACTTGCTGACATATGAGTAGATCTCATTGAGGGCACTCAGCATGTTGAACTCCACGGCATGCAGGCGGGACTGCTCGGCGAGGTAGGCATTCATGTCCTGGTCACTGATGGCAGGGAGTTTGGCGATGTCTGCATAGTACCTGCCGCACACAGGACAAGGCCCTTGATGAGGACTCAGCAAGGGTTTGTGCGCCTCTCCCCGGCCTCAGGTCTCTGGACAGCATGGGGCGTTCGGGGCGTTCCCGCCCTCCCATTTCTCTTCTACTGCCCTCTTGCCTGAAGTTGAGGCTAAAGCTTGGGCCAGACTCCTTGTAATCAAACCCCAGCTCTACCACCTGCTAGCTGCTGATCTTGGGCAGGATAAGGTCAGTGTCCCCATTAGTAAAATGGGGATAATAGTAGCCACCCCACTACTTCACTGGACTGTGTGTTTGTGTGTGTATGTGCACAGTCATGTATGCATCACACCCAGCCACACCCCGGCCATTTTTTTTTTTTTAATTTGGAAATGGGGTCTCATGAAGCCACTAGGTTGCTTAGGCTAAGCTTGAACTTATCCTTTTGCCACATCCTCTCAGAGTTCTGGGATTACAGATGTGAGCCACTGTGCCCAGCTTCCATTAAATATTTTAATTACATGGCATGCACAAAATCATTACCACCATGCATGTTGCTCAGCTCATTCTTAATACATGGACTTGGAAAATAAACACCAAACTTCCATGGCCCAGGCATACCCTTCTGTCCCTCAGAGCAGAAAGTGTGGATGAGGAAGAAGAAAGGAACATGAGGTCCCCAGGCCGTACTCCCCAAAGGACAGCAAAGGCCCCAGTCCTCGGTCTGCTCCAGGACACCTGCAGGGTGGGAGTGGTGCCTGGCCGTGCTGCGTGCTGCCCACCTCTCCACCCAGCTCTTGTAGCTGGGGATGTCCTTGGCGTAGAGCAGCTTGTTGGAGGGCGAGTCCTTGCCCAGCCGGTGCTCCGATGTGGAGCAGGAGTCCATGAAGGTCTGGGCCACCACCGACAAGCAGGCGTCTGTGATGCTGCCCTTGTGGATGTCGAACACAAACTGTGGGTTCTTAATGACATTCACCCAGAAGCGCAGAGGGAGGCTGTAGGGAGAGGCAGAGCGCCTTGAGAATGCCACCCTGGTCCTGCCCTTGTGTGTCCCACCAGCATTCCTGCCCAGCCCTCATGGTCAAACCTATCTGAAATCGCAGAAAATGGCTGCTCCTGCAGCCCTGGCTGCTCCCCCAGCACTAACCCTGGGAGAGCAGCAAAGGGGCCTTGTAACTCCATGGGGCACTGACCTGCTTCCTAACAACAAGAGGGGTGGGCGTTACTGGACATGGCTGGACTCAGCCCCTCCTGGCAGGCTTTTTGAAGGCTTTAGTGCCCTAAGGGAAGCTCAAGTACAGAGGACGGCACAGTTTTCTCAGAGCTCCAGACAAAGCCACCAGGCTCCTGGAGTCTCCCTGCAGCCTTCTTGGCCATTGTTGAGAAAGAGGCTGCCGGCAGCCCCAGGCGCTGCCTCAGAACGCACACAAAGGGCACCACCTGCCCTCTCCGCCCAGTCCAACTGCCAGAGCTCCTTCCCAGGGCTGGCCCTGCCCAGCGGGGCCAGGAATGGGCTTCCTGGGGGGCAAGTTCTTTCAGGACTCTCCCCAGGATTTTCTTGTGTCTAGGCAGGGGCAGAGGGAGAGGCGGAGGCCACTGTGGGCACCCTGGGAATTTTCCCACCCCAAGAGGAACCACTAGTAGTTAGGAGACTTCCTTTGGAGACTCAGGAATTTTTAAGCAGAGGGAAAGAGCTTTTTCTGTTCCTGAGGCCATAAGGCGGAAAAACCTGAACAGCCGCTATTTCCCTCCTTCCCAGTTCTGCCTTCTTTTCCAGCTGCCTTCCGGTCTTAACTCTCTGATGCTGTGTCATGTGCCTTGTCCCCAGGCATGTCCTTCAACCCTGATGCGAAGGCCCCAGCTCTGATCTCCCCTTCTTTGTCATCCCTTGATTCTCATAGACTTCAGATGTCCCCACATGGCTTTGTACTGCCAGGTCTTGGGAAAGGCCACCAGGCCCCACCCAAGCCTGCCCGTTATGATTTCTGCTTGTCCTGCAATAACAGAGACTTTCTCACTTTTCTGTGAACTGAAAGGAACTGCCTTGGCTGAGAGCTGGTGCATCTCTTTGGTCCTCTTCTTTCTGGCAGCTCAGGGGACTTCTGATCTTCGTTGGACAAAGTGTGGACCAGGGGACTCTGCCCACCACAATACCAAGGGAGCTGGGTCTGGACAGCCCACAGAAGGCACATGGACAGGGTAACACAGAACTTTCTCCAAACTGCCCATACCCAGTGCTGGGCTGAGGATTCCTTGCCCAAGGAGATGGCTGTGATGCACTGCTGGGATGCTGAGGAAAAGCCTGCCAGGGCATGTGCCTGTGCCTCACTCCACAGCTACCCAGCCTCTCCGCTTTTGCTGCACTATGATCAAAGTTGCAGAAGTAGGAGGGTCAGAGACCACCACAACCCACAGAAACCAGGAGAAGGGGTCAGGATTGGCTCTTTACAAACTGTTTTGTTGGTTGCTAGGACTTCTGATTCCCAAATAACAGCCTGGGCCCATCTGTGTCAGCTCTGTTTTCTGAGATCGCTGACGCCAGACAGCTGCATGGGCTGCCTGCCCAACCCGAATGCCAGGACCTCCCCTCTCCCTGCTTTCTCCCAAAGGAAGCCTTTGACTCTGTCTTGCCAGGCCCTATGTGACCCGAAAGCCAGGCTTTGGCTTGGCCTGTGGGCCAGGGTCACAACCAAGGAGAGATAAGTCTCATGGCAGGAGCTGAGGGAGCAATTCTTCCCACTGCTGGTCTGGATGTAGAGGTGCCTTTAGATGAGTGTCATGTCTGCAGGACATTTGGCCTACTGCTTCCTGAAAGCCATGCATTGGGGTAATACCTGGGGCTTAAAGGATCGGGTCTGCACTGGCACTCAGAGCTGCAGGCTCAAGTCTGTAGCAGGTGTGAGCTCCCTCCCCACCCCCTGCCAGCTCTACCAGGGTCCTGTCTCAGGAAGTGTCCTCTCAGAATGCCCAGCAAAACCTGGCTCAGCTGCCAGCTTCCAACATGACCTCTGTGTAGGTGCCCCCAATTCCCTTTTCCTGAAGACCTCCTGAAGTGGTCTCAGCATCAGGGGAAGGCTCACCCTGGGGAAGGTAAACAGACCGCAAGGACAGAGCTTAACTATGTGCAGAGTTCCAACTATGTGGGTTCCCCTTGCAGCAGGCAGCCCGGAGACCATGCTGGCTCTGCCGAGCGTGTGTGTACTGTGTGTTTTAGGAATCTCCAGTCACGCAGCCCCAGCTGGGAACAGCTTGCCTTCCCATCTCCAGGGTCCCTGCTGTCCATGCCCTCCCAGCTCAGGGCCTCTGCAGGCTGCACCTCCTGCGGGGTGCCCCTGGGGTTACCAGTTGCTCTTCCAGGTGTGCCGAACATCTGTGTCGTGGATGCTATGTCTGTCTGCCTGCTCATCCAGGAAGTCAAACATATATTTGATGGCCAGTGGGAGGGCACTGCCCCGGTGCACAGTGCTGAACAAGGTCTCAAACAAGTCATCCACGAACTTCTGCAGGGTGCCCTGGGGGAGCAGAAGGGGGACAGTGTGAAGTGGAGGAGGGAGGGGAATGGCAGGCAGCAGATCGGAATGGCAGATGGTGCCTTGGGCCCATCCTGCCTCAGGAAGCCATCTGTGATGAGAGGCTGTTTGCACACTGTGGCAGGGGTAGAAAGGGGCAGTGGTTGGGGTGTCAGGAAATGGGAGGGGCTGGGGTCTATAGAACCTCCCTTTTCATCTGCAGTTGGCTGCCACCATGACAGCAAGGGAAGGCTTGGGACCTCTGATGGGAAGATAGGAAGTGCTCTGAGTCTAGGCTTCCCAAGGGTAGGGGGCACAGGCAGGCTGTCCAGTACAAAGGACAGCTGGAGGACAGAGTGCCTCCTGGCTGGACTGGCAGCACCCAGGAGGGGCTGACAGTAGGTACAAAGAGCCTCAAGAAACTGGTGACCTGGCATGAGCGTCATCTGGAACAGGGGCTTTAGGAAGGCCTCTGGGGCAGGGGTCAGACTGAGCAGGGGTCCCGCAGTTTGCAGGCCCCAGGACCACCTTTGGGGGTCAGGAGAACTGACCCTCTTCCTTTGCTGGTCTTTTATTGTGTGCTGGAAGCACTTGGGTAAAGCAAAAATGGAGCAATGGGGTCTGATAAAGTGGTTCTGGGCCTTCCTGGGAGCAAGACTGCGAGTCCCTAGCTAGAGACCGCTGTGTGAGATTCTCAGCAGCGTTGCGGTGGGGCGAGTGGGGGGATCCAGCCTGACTGGCAGATCTGAGTCATCTGACTGACATCCTTAAGGCTTACTTTATTGTCTACTAGAATAAGTACACGGCCTCCCGCCTTCCATCAACGTGTGGGCAGAGGGACTGAGGAGAGACGGAGCCGTCCTTTAGATTATCGGTGGGGTGGGGCCTTCCTGCTTTCTCTTCCTTTTCAGCTAGAAACGGGTAGAAAAGCCAGTGGGGTGGAGGCCAGCACATCTGTCCAGTTAACACCCACAATAAAGTCCCAGTGCCCTCCTGAGGGATGGGGATCGAGAGTTCCTCCACCGAGGGGTAACAGGGGACAGGAGGAGGCGGACAGCAATGGTAACCGCTGCTGCTTCCCAAGGGTAGAGAGCAGCTATTTCCCAGGGACTCTGTCCATGGTCCTGGACTGTGTCCCATCTCAGTGGGTCCCTTTAGGGCTCCCCTGGCCTGAGCAGAGTAGGAGTTACCTTGGTGGCCAGTAGCCGCGTCAGGTAGATTTCAGACACCATCTTGCTGCCCCGGTCACCCTCCTTCTGGTCACCGTGGTCGTGGTTCTTCACTAGATGCCAGACCTTGACCCCGCTCTCCAGGTCTGGGGTGATCATGGGGGCCCGGGACCGAAGGCTGTCAGGACTGCCTGTGTACCTGAAGGAGGAGTCTGGAGGGAAGGGGAGGGGCAGGGCTCTGAGCGGCCGAGGTTATCCCCTTGCTGGTTGTGTCATTCCTGCCCATCTGTGTCATCCACTCAGAATAATCTGGGTGGAATAGGGAAGGACCCATGGGACCTCATATTTGTTGGATTATTTTAGGGATCTCTGGTTGGTATGAGGAAGAGGAGCCTGGAGTCTTTTCTAGAATGAGGACCACTCTAGCTCCTTCACAAGCCTGTGGTCTCAGAGGAAGGGCACATGTGTTCTCAGAGGAAGTGCCACATACGTTCGTTCTCATGCCACTCGGAGGAGGTGCACCCATCAGGAGCAGCTAAATTGGTGGGGAGGAAAGTAAATGAGCCATTGCCTTGGAGTGGCATCAGACACGGGGCTTACTGCTGTGAGAAGGGGTGGCTCATGCTCCCTGGGGCCACCACAGACCCTACCCAGAGCTGCACAGACTGGCTTCCTGGGGCTCACCATATCTGCTGATGGATGTCCGTGAGATGCTGGCAGAGGCAGGGATGTTGTAGGAGGAGGTCTGTTTGGGGACTAGAGCCACCACTGATCTGTCTGACACCTGAAAGGGTGCAAAAGACACAATATGGGTGAATGTGGGTATCATAGGAAGTTACCTAGCCAAGTACTTCTGGAGGATTATGGGATATGAGTGGGTAGACAGTTAGGAATCCAGGAACACTAAAAATAACTGTCACTGCTGTTCTTTGCACCTTTATTAGACCACAGTGGCACTGTCTGGTATGGTAGCTTCTTGTTGCATGCGACTGCTGAGCACCTGAAATGGAGTCAGTCCCAACTGGGATATACTCTTTATGTCTGCACAGAGATGTGCTAAAAATATACCAGATGAGCTGGATTTCAATGATTTAGTGTACATAAAAGAATATGAACTGTCTCATTAATAATTTTTATATTGATTATACATTGAAACAATACTTATTTTAGATTGATTAGGTTAAATTAAATACATTGTTAACATTAATTTCATCTGTCAATTTTTGCTTTTTATTGCAGTTAGTAAAAATTCGAAATTACACATGCATGTTGCACGTGTGGTTTGCCCAGTGTTTCTACTGGACAAATGTGGCCTCTGTCAGTCCTGTGGGTTGCAGACAATTACTCCCATTTTACAGATAAAGGGACAGGAGCAGGGAAGGCTAAGCACCATCCTCAAGCACACATAATGAGAGCCAACACTGGTAGTCAGATCTGTCAAGCTCCAGGGTACACATTCTCCTCATTATAGAAGGTCACTTGGGATTTTATTTCAAGTCACACACATTTTCTCTTTTGGCTCTGATTTCTTCCTGGCCTGCATACTAGGATGTCCGAGCCACCTTGAATAGTTTCTACCAGAAAGGGCAGCTGCCCTTGGGGAGTCAAGGAGAAAGGTGATGTCTTACCCCATCCTCTGGGAGGGTACCAGGCTCAGCACCCAGCCTATGGGGACAAATGAGGAGCCATATTGAAGGCATTTGGGGCCATTTTGATTTAAGATTACCCTCCATCCAATAAAAATGGAGAATCCCCAGAATTCTGGTGATCCAATTAAACCCCTAACGCAGAGGGAATAAAACAGCTATAATAATGTTATGGGCCATAAAACATTCCTATTAAACCATTTTTTATTTTAACAATTTTTATGAACTTTATAAGTTTGATTTATAGCCGCACCAGTCATAAAACCGTCTTTCTGGGTCTTAAATTGTCAGTCCTTCTTTCCCACCAAAAAAGAATTAAATGTTGGAAAGTCAAACTATAAATGAACATTAATGCTAACGAGATTCCCTGATAGCCTGTTTTAGTGGAGGTGTTTAATTTTACCCTCCCTATAAATCTGCAGGAACCTGGGTAGCTTTTTAACATCTCTTAATTAATTAAGATTATGCAGATTTTCTTCTGTAGGGGCTCCAAGGACCTTGGCCTCCTGGGGGGGTCAACAAGAGGGCAATGCTTGACTTGAGCCCCTCACAGCACTGACCCTCCACTTAGAAGGTGCCAGCGGTCTGTTGCTTTCCTGGATTGGTCATTTTGCATCACCAACATTTGGTCTGAGGGGAGGATGGCCCACTTCTGACTTTCAGGAATTCTCCTTGCCACCGACAGCCCTGAAGTGACCCTCCCAATGTGCTTGGTCGGGACAGGGCTTTACACTCCCAATAAGAACATCGCCTATGGTTTGCTGTCACTGAAGGAACAGTGCAGGTGACTCACGTGATGAGTTCTAGTCCAGACGTGCAGCTGCTTTTGCCCTTGGCTTTTCTTTTTCTCAAGCACAATGAGTGCCCAAGATGCCTGGTAGGGCCTCTCCTTGACTATCAGCTGGACAACTTAACTTCTCTGGGCCTCAGTTGTTTCCTTTGTCAGTGGAGACAAGAATCACGCCTAATAACTATAGCTGTGAGGATTACTGAAGGAATCCAGGGCCAGCACAAAGGTCAAGTCAGAGGCTGGTGTCCTGTGGGCACTCAGCAAGTGCTGGGGCCACTGTTGCCACGGTACCACCACCATCATTTTTATGGCTTGTATCTAGATGTCCCCCTGAGCCTTGTGCAGCCATGCGGGGTGGGGTTTTCAGAGGGGCTGAAGGTAGTGTGTGATGCTGGGACTAAGGGTGTGTGGTCAGTCCACTGATTGGACCGGCACTGCCCTAATCCCAGCAGCCAGATAGAGTATAAAAGGGGCAGAGAGAAGCAGTTGAGGTCACTTGGTGCTTTTGCTATCTTCTGCCCACCATGATAGGGTGCCCCTCTGCCATGCTCCACCTTGCTTTGGAGCCAGCCAATTATGGACTAAAACCTCTATGAACTGTGAGCTAAATAAACCTTTCCTCCCCTAACCTTAGGCTTGGAGCATTTTAGCTCAGCAATGAGAAAAGAAACTAAGACAATCACCATCATCACTATCATCACCGTCAGCATTGCCGCCCTCACCACCAAAGTCTCCCAAGGGCAGGGATCCTGGGGTCCTTTCCATTCAGGGCTAGCATGCGAGAAGTGTCCCACACTCAGGAAAGCTCAGTAAATATTTGATAAGTGTATGAATACATGAATGACAAATGACATCAGGGAATTGGAAATGCTTTGCATGATGAGCTCTTTAAGGACAGACACGCTGTCTCATTCTTCTGGTTGGGTGCAGTAGGATGGGCAGGGTGGAAAGTTCCCACCCTGCCCTCAGAGAACCACAGGACTTGGGGCATGGTGCTGCTTTCTTTTGCACCTCCTCATTCAGTTCTAATTGGCTCATGGCAATTCTCTTGGCAGCACTCACCCTGTGTCATGGCGTGGGTGGTGTGTGTGCACGTACAGAACTAACAGGGAGTGCTTAGAGCTACGTTGCAGTCTGGGTACCTCATCTCTTGTTTCTAATCCTTCCAGACACCTTCGTATGTTCATCAGTCAGTTATCTCCGTTGTGCAGATGGGGAGCCCAAGGTTTACAGAGAGTGAAGTCATGCCACCGGTGAGTGGGCAGGTGGGGTACAAAGGTGGCTCCCAAAGCCTTATCCCCTCCCTTTGTGCCTCCCTCACTCCACCTGCGCTGGGGTCCAGGCGAGGTGTGAGCATGGGGGATGAAGGCCAGGGAGAGAGATGGAGCCTGGGAGTACCATTCGGGGCACCCCAGTGTTCCCTGGCATCCTTTGCGTTCCTTAGGCCCTGGGCCAGCTCCAGGGCTCCCAGCAGTCTGGTCACTGGCAGCTTTACACATGCAAGCCTGGCGTGGCAGCCCCTCTGTACACCTCCTTTTTGGAGACAGGGACATTGGAGGATATTATGAATCAGACAGGCCCCTGAGTCTTGCAGCCCCAGGCACTTCTAGTTGGTTTAATTTCCCTCGGTGTCTCTCATTTCCAGTTTCTATTTCAGTATCTTCCCTGTGTCCCATTCTGTCTACCTGTGCTTAATCTTAGAGTCCCCCAAGCCCTAGCCGTGACTGTTTCCGGGGGATGGGAAGGGCTGCTCCAGGATCCGGTATCCTTTTCCTGGGGGATTTAACTGCTCACCGTCTTCCAGTGTGCGAACACATCACTGGCTATGCTTCATCCAGTTCACGTTCTAAGTGGGGAAGAGGCTCCCTTTTGCAAGCAGAAGACAGCGTAAGCAACTCTTTCAAAGACATGAGGTAGTGAGTGGCAGTACCTAAGGACAAGCCTCCCAGATTCCCTGCTACACTGCAAGCCCCACAGCTCAGCTGCAGGAGGAAGAAACCAGAGAGAGGCCCACCGGGCACTTTCAGGTGGCAGCCAGAGGTGAGAACTTTGCAGTAGGTAGGCTTTCCTGTAGATGTGGAGACTCGGCAGGCCTGAGTCTTACTCTGGCCAGTTAGACCTGTTTGGAGGGCAGAGTCTGAGAACTCTGTTAATCGAGGGGGCACTGGGAGCTGAGAAGCACTGTGCCAAGCCCTGGGAAAAGGAAGAAAAGGAGAACAAACTCACTTGTAAGGTTTGAGCCCTTACAGCAGAAACTAGAAGGAAGGAGTCATTTTGGGGTGCAGAAGTCCCTAGCTCACCCCTCCACAGCACAGCACCATGCTGAGTGGAGGCCCCACCCCTGCTGGTAAGCAGGCCTCACCTGATAGTGCAGCAGCGTGTTGAGCCGCTTCCAGTCACCCTCGATCTTGGTGGTGATGTCCTCGTCTTGCAGGACCACCCTGGCGATGCGGCCCTGGCGCCACTCTGGGTGGAAAAAGTGGTGCAGGCGCAGTGTGAGAGGGGTGGGGCTGCAGGGCAAGGCCACCCAGCATGAGCCTGCTCTAGGAATCTGGTGGTCCTGGTGTCCTGGAGCTAGTGCCAATGGCAATGCGTAGAAACGTCCAAGCCTACATGGGGGCAGGGAGCCTGGTGAGTCTCCCCAGGGATGGCTGTGTCTACACAGTCCATGCTGAGGACAATTTTCTCAGGGCCCTCGCCTGGCCTGCACCCTGGGACACCTGCTCCAGGAGGGCAGGTTTGGCTTTGTCCCGCCAGACCCATGTTGGATGCCTGCAGGAAGCCAGGGGAGCCTCTCTCTTGTCCTCACATTCCAAAGCTGGGTCTCCTACCCAAGTCCATGTCCACAGCCTGGGGCCGCTGGGAGTAGGGCACATTCTTATACACAGCATCGAGGATCTTTTCCTTGACTTGCGTGATGGTGTCACAGTTCAGCACCTTCACAGGGATCTCTGGGCTGTTCTCGTTGTCAGGATTGACACAGTTCAGGATCTGCAAGTGGGTCATGCATCAGCAGCCGAAGGAGCAGTTTAGGGGAGCCCGAGGCCTCAGTCTTTTTACCCGAGGACTGCCCTCCTGCCCTCCTCAGTGTAGCTGTTCTGTGCCTCAGTTCCTCCCCATTTCCTGGTATTGGCAATGACAGCCTGAGTCACCCTGTCCACTCCTTTCCCAAAGATCCAGGTCTCTACTTCCTAGTTCCTGGATGGCTTTGAGGAGACTATAATTCTGGGATGAGGCCCCTAAGGGCACTGGGGTGATTCTGGGAGGTCAAGGGCTGGGCTCCCCTTTCCCTAGACCTTCTATGTTAAGAATCAGCAGATTCACATTCTTTCCCCCTCATTATTATTTTGCAATAAATCAAGGCAGAGACCTCGCAGAGCTCACCAAATGAGGCAAGGTGCAAGGAAGCGAGGGGCTGCCTGTCCTTGACACACTGAATACACCCCTGGGCCTGGCCCCCCCCACACCTGTCCTTCAGCCTCTACCGGCCCCATGGACCGGCCCCCGCCCCCCGGCCCCTGGTGCCAGGGTCAGAGAGTAGAGTGTAGGTGGAGCAGGTGGTACCCGGGCTGACTGGGCCCAGCTGCTGGCCCCTCACCAGCGTCTTGTACTCGATCTGCTGCCGGATGAGCTTGTCCTCGCTCAGGGAGTAGCGGGCCTCGCCTGTGATGGCATCGATGGGGCCCTTCTCCATCTGCTGCTTGATGGCGCAGTGTAGCATGAAGAGCGGCTCCCCGGCGCACTCCTGTGGAAACAGCGGGGTGTGGGAAGTGCAGGCTTGTGCCCTTCCTCTCCTGAGTGCC
Source organism: Dinomys branickii (assembly GCA_004027595.1). Taxonomy (NCBI): domain Eukaryota; kingdom Metazoa; phylum Chordata; class Mammalia; order Rodentia; family Dinomyidae; genus Dinomys; species Dinomys branickii. The sequence goes on along the minus strand of PVLD010006807.1, from coordinate 53,985 downwards.
CTTAGGGTGTGAATGCAGGGAGAAGGGGCCTGAAGGACCAAGGGCTTAGGAGCAGCCAAGCCGGGGAGTCCCTGCCCCTGAGGACTGAGGTCCCTCTCACCTTCAGGAACTTGTGCAGGAGGAAGGCAAACCAGTTGGTCAGCATCTTCTCGGCCACAGACTCGGTCCTGGGAAGGCAGAGGTGAGAGGGCAGTCATGGCGGAAGTTCTAAGAGTGCTGAGCTTGGTATGGGGGCACAAGAAAATGCAGAGCTGACCCAGGAGGCCAGGTCCAGCCCAACTGCACCAGGATCTGAAGTGCGGCTTGGGAGCTTTTGGAGCTTCGATTGCCTATGGAAATGGTGGGCTAGGACCATCATCTCAGACTGCTCTGGTACCAGAGGCAGGGGCTGCAATCCAGCCCTTACCCTGTAGGCTGAAGGACCAGTCCCGTCTGGCCTCAGGGCGATGAATAGAGGTTTCCTGTTCCTCTGCAAGTTCCTGCATGCCTGAATACTTTGTTTTGCACATCTGGCATCTGCCCCTCCAAACAGTCAGGGCCTGGCTGTCATGGGTTCAAATCCTGGCTCTGCCAGGTGCTCGTTGTGTGACCTTGGGTGAGTCATTTAACCTGTCTGGCTTCAGTTTCCTCTTCCTAAATGGCACAGTAGTTGTATCTACCTCATTACTGGGATCGAAAGAGTTAAGATATTCAAAGTGGCTCCAGAATGCACTGTGTAAACACTAGCTAGCATTACTGCTGGTGCCTGTGCTCTAGATCCAGCCCTGTAGGTAGACGGCAGGGCTTGGGTTTAGCCAACAGGGGATCTGTTTTTGCAAGCGCCGCCCCCTCCACTCCCCCACCCCATCCTTGGGCTGTGAATCTGGGGACTTGGGAAGAAACAAAGCTGCTATGACAGACCCTTGGGGATGGAAATGCTTTTTAACTCTCTGCACGTGGTGCAAATTATACCCTCTGGTTGCTGTAAATCCTAGGCATTTGCCAGGGCCGCTCAGCAACCTGGGCCTGGGAGAGAGTGACAATGGCAGAAAAAATTGTAGCTTTCTCCCCGGGCCCTCCCAGCAACCTCTCCCTGCATTGTGCCTGAGATTAGCTCTAATTTAAATACAACAGTTCCTAATGAGAGTTTCTAATGCTCAGATTGGCAGGATGGGGGCTCAGTACTCATAAAACAAAGCCACACTCCCTCCCTGCACACCCCACGTGGGCCCTGGAAGCCTGAGACCTGAATAGCAGAAAGCCAAGGAGGAAGGGCTGTGAGTGGAGGTGGCTCCTTCCAACCCCTGCTGCCCAGAGGGGTCCAGGGCTGTGCTGGGCTCCCTGTGGCCTCTAGAGCAGGTAGATGAAGGAGATGCCAGGTCAGTACCCACACCAGGAAAATGACAAGTGCAGCAGGTGCCAGATATTGGCGATTCCAACCCAGGAGGTTGGGCATAGAAGCTGCACTGTATTTCTAGCTCAGTGTGAGGCAATGGAAGTGTCAGCGGAGATGGCCATGATTTCTGGATGTGCTAGCCAACATGGCGGCCACCAGCCACAGGCAGCACTGGACAGCCGAGCACTGAGAATATGGCCAGTGTGATCCAGCAAGTGAAGTTTGCGTTTTATTTCATTTTGGTTAATAGCTTCCTGTGGCTAGTGGCTCCCATGCTGCACAGCGCAGCTCCAGCAGCAGAGGGAGGGAAAGACACTGCAGGACGGGGGTTATTCTCATAGTGTCTAAGAGACTAAGCAGCAGTGCTAATGGCAAGGCTGGGTTCAAGGTGAGGTTTCCATGCAGGCCACGCCCACTTGGCTGCTTAAGACACACTGTAGTCTTTGGGAACCGCAGGACCAGACTCTACTCTAGGGAGACTTGGTGGATACAGCCGTGCTGTGTGGGTGCCATTTCTGGGGACTGGGCACCTTCCTGTGTGGCTTAGGTGCCATGTCCCTGTTCAGACGCTGCTACCCTCCCTTGCCCTGCTGTGGGTCGGACCTCCGCAGTAGCAGCTTGGGGTGGTTCTTGTTCTCCAGGTTCTTCTCGATGAGGTCAGACAGCAGCTGCTTGAGGACATCAGTGGCATATTCCAGGCGACCTTGCAGGCCAGTCATGATGAGCGAGGCCACGTTGCCACGGTCGCGCATGGAGAAGCTGCGCTGCAGCTCCAGCGTGCGGATGAAGGTCAGCAGGAAGACCTTGTTGTTGATGAGCTGGGCAAAGAGCTTCAGGGCTTTCTCCACATGCTGCTGCCCATTCCCCTGGACCTGGGAGGGATGGCGAGAGACCTCTCAGCCTAGGCTGTTGGGAGGGCTTGCTGGTGAGGACTCTTTCCACGAGACCTGCGGAAACTCCCGACTGCCCACCCACGCTGTTGGAGGAATGGCTGTTTTCTGAGGACCATGGTCTGCTCTGGCTTTCCACTAGGTTAGTGGCGAGGCTCCATGAGTAGTTCTACAAGGGAATGCTGTGGGCTTCCCCCAAGGATACAACAGAAGAAAACCTACCAGACTTCCTCAGTGCACCAGCCTCCCCTCAATAGGCCCTGTCCTGATTTATTAATTTCAGTAAAGCAAACCAACAAATGAAGGAACAAACTTCGCAGAGTCCTATGTGTTTCCTAAGCCACCTTAAACCCATTCTAGCATGAGGCAGGCTTTTTGTTATTAATTCAGTCATTAATTTAAAAAGACAAACAATAACTCTCACCCTGGAGGGGTCCCCAGCTGTCACAATGCCCCTTTGGCTGTGACTTGCCTGACAGGGCTATTGTTGCAGGACTCTTCTGAATCATCACCTCACTCCTAACTGCACTTCAGGCTGTGGGACCCACCCGAGCTTCCTGAGGAACGTGGGTCTGCATGCCTGCAGGGTGGGTGGGCAGAGACAGGCATTACCTCCAGCTCCCGAAGGACGGGGTGGTCCTCGATGCCTGGGAATAGGACTCGCATGGCGTAGGTACGATAGTCCAGGTAGGGGATTCCTGAGCGGTCCAGATCACTGGTCAGCTCGTTGATGTCCGTCTGGAGCTCAGCAAAAGCTGTGAGAGTGAATGAAGACAAGGAGACTCAAGAGGAGCCCAGTCGGGGCAGAGGACAGCCGGAGAAGATAGTGAAGGAAGCGGCCTGGGGTGCAGAGGCAGTGAGGTCTAAAAGGCAGGACAGGGGAGGGTCACAGAGCTATTTCCAGAATGCCTGCTGTAGTTTGGATTTTGTTTCCCCCAAAGGCCCATGTATTAAAGGCTTATTCCTCACACTGGTGTTAGTGGGAGGTAGTGGATAATTCAAGAGGTGGGGCCTACCGAGAGGTCTTTAGGGCACTGGAAGCCAGCCTAGAGAGGGACCGTGAGACCTGTTACAGTTTGAATCAAAATGTCTCTCCCAAACCTCATGTGTTTGGAGACAGGGCTTTGGGAAAGCGATGGGCTCATCGGGGCCTGTGCTCATATATTAATGAGTTCGTTGCTGAATGTGCTACTGAGGAGGTGGTGCAGGAGGTGATTATCAGTGTTTCTTGCTCTGGTTCTTTCACCTTTTCTTCCTGGCTGCCATGGGTTGAGCAGCTCTCCTCCCCCAGTCTGCTCTGCCAGAACATTTTCTGCCTTGAAGCCAGCTGAATGTGGACTGAACTCTCTCAAACCATGAGCCAAGAGAAATTTTTACTTCTTTAAGTTCTCTACATCAGGGACTTTGTCTCAGGAACCAAAAAAAGTGCCTAATACAGGACCCTAACCCCTCCCTCTTTTGCCCTTCCACTTACTGGCAATGACAAGTATGTACGCTCCACCGTGTGCTTCTGCCAGTTGCACTGCCTCAACACAGGCCTGGCAACAGGGCCAACAGTTCAACTAAAACCTTGGAAACCTCTTCTCTTTATAAGTTGGTTATCTAGCTACTGGCTACAGTGGCAGAGCACTAACATACTGCCTTCCTTAGCTGATGAAAAGATGGTTGGTTTTTATATTATTTTATCTTCTATGCTTATCTATGGTTTTTATTTTCTTTGTGCATATTGCAGTGTGGTGAAAAGAAAGAAGGAAGGAAGGATGCCATACTCAAACCATTTGGTAAAGATCTTAGAGATGCTAAAAGCAGGGGAAGAAGTGGTTGGAGGGATCCAACAAAGACCAGAACAGGCAAACTGCTGCTCTTTTCCAAGCAAGAGGATAAACCAAGATGCAGCTCCTTGGGCAGCCCTGGTCATGGGACACTGAGCCAACAGGCGAATCTGGGAAGTGCCAGCTTCTGAAGCCTCACCCCAGTGGCAGCCCCGTCTTTAAGGTGCCCAAACTGCAGGGCTAGTATGAGGAGGAGGCGCCTCTGCTTCACCTTTCCCAGCATGGCTCTTTCTTTTCATCCAGCAGAGCCCTTGTTTCTGATAATGCTGTTTGCACCAAAAGGAGAAATGTTTTGATTTCTAATTGAGATGTTTACTCAGAAAAACCTGCCAGGTCCTAAGCCCCAGAGAATACCGGGTGCACTTGTCACCTTGTGGCTGTGGCTGTGGCTGCGTGGGAGATGGAAGAAAACACAATAGCTACTCCTACATACAGGCACAGCCAAGGCTGCCACCAGTGAGGCCTTCAGCACGCTCACCCTGCCGTGCTGAGAGAAAACAAACCCCGGGAAGGTGATGGATGGGAAGGAGGGGAGGTGCCCGCCTGCCTTTTCTGCTGCCGCTCCTAGATGCTGCACAGATGCCTCTGCAAAAACCAGGGACCCGACTCTCCCGCTTGGAGGGCGGAGTCTGAGACAGGGGCCTTCTGTGGGGACCTGGAGGCCCTGGGGGTGGGGCGTTGGCTGGACTTCGGGTGGAGTACAGCAGAGCTAGACAAGAACGAGGCAAGCAGACCAGAGTCTTGCCTGTGGGCCTCCTCCAAGGGCTGCTCTGGATCTGGGGGAAAGCTAGTATCTGGGGAAACGGGGGTCCAGGCAGTGTGCAGGCTGGGAGTGAAGATGGGGGTTGTTTGCAAGGAGAGGAGAAGAGAGGCTGGCGATGAGGGGTGATCCAGGCCCCGCTCACCCTCCTTGCATTCCAGAGCCACACGTGACTCCAGGTTGTCCATCTGCATCTGGAGCCGCTTGAGCGTGAGGTCGTTTTCCCGAGACTTGCGCTTGTAGGCGATGAGGACGATGATGACGATGATTAGCAGGAGGCTGCCGCCAGCCGCAATGCTGACGATGGCTGGCAGGGTCAGCAAGCTGTCTGAGAGGACACTCACCGAGCCGGGAGAGAACACCATCCCGCCCACGTGAACCTGTGCACGGTACACACACAGACACACGCGGATGCACACGGGTGTAGAGCCCTGGCATGCCATCACATCCTTACAGCCTGAGCAGGGACACAACACACCACCTCCGCACAGTGCTTGGATATGAAGCCATTTCCCGCCTCGGTGTCTGCCCTCCTTCTCGTGCATGTGCGACTGCCACCAGTCTTAATGCAGGATACAGAGATGAGCAGATACCAGGGTGTGAGTTGGGCAGCGAGGTGGAAAGAAGAGCCTTCATGACAGATCACATGTGCACAGTGAGGAGGGGAGGGAGAAACTGAGGGGCTCACTCACCATGACCTTGTGCTGCCCCGTGAGGTTGGGAGGTTCACAGAGCAGCTGCGTCTCAGACACGGTGACTGTGCAGGGCGTCTCTCCAATCAGCACCGTGTAGTTGAGTTTGGCCCCTCCGGAGGCAGGAGGACAGAGGTTTTTGCCCTGTAGAGATCAGAAGTCTCAACAGGAAGAACTGACACAGGCACACAGACATTAACCGCCTACTTCAAAAGAGATGAAGGAGACAGAGGAAGGGTGGCCAGACAAAAATCAATAGATGACCCCAGGGTGAGGTTTTTGGAGGGGGCACTGAACAGCCATCAAGCAGAGAAAAAGCAAGGACACAAAGAGGACATACTGAGACCAGAGGAGATGGGGTAAGAAGCAGGGAAACAAGGCACTTATCAAGGAAGTTAAGATAAGGATAGCTGGGATTGAAGTGAAGAACTGGGCAATGACGCTCTTGGGCGGACAGCACCTGGAGACTGTGGCCTCCCAACGACACCTGGCACAGAAGTGGCTCATAAGAGGAAACAGCTACTCCCAAGGCCCCACTGAACCTACAGTTCCCATAGTTTGTTCTTCTGAGAACAAACAGGAAGAGTGGAAGGTGTCACTGAGAAAGGCACTGGAGGGCACAGGGCTCAGCCAGTACCTATTAACAGCCTCCTCCTATAGGGAGAGGGTGCTCTGGGGTGCGTGGCAGAGGACAGACAGGCAGGACAGAGGGCAGCTCTTGCACATCATGGCCCCTACCTTCAGGATGATGGGTGACCCCGGCTTCTGATCCAAGATGCCCGTGGGGCTGAGCAGCTCAAAGGTCGGGTTAGGGTAGTAGGTGAACTTGGTGTCGTTGTAAATTAGCAAGGACTGGACGTTGTTAAAGACAAACCCAAACTCATCGGGCCGCTCCACAGTGTCCAGGCCAGGGCGGTAATCAGTGGTCAGAGAGGGTGCCAAACAGGTGAGGGTGGTTGCATTCACAACTTTACACACCTAGGAGCCCAGAGAGTAGAGTCTGAACGCCAACCTCCTAGGAGGCAGAGGTGGTGGCCACTTCCCACCCCTGCTGTCTGGCTGGTCATCACCAGTGGCTTGCACCCCCTCATTACATGGCAGGTCCTTAGGGAAAGGAGCAGTGGCATTTTTTTTCACAGGTTGGGGGAGTGCTTTTGACCTCATTCATTCACACACCCATTGACAGAGTGCCTACTGTGTGCCAGGCACTGAGCCAGAAGTCAGGGTTGTTGAGGGAAATAGTCACAGGCTCCAGGGGCAGGTGGGTGATTGAACGAGTATTACCAAAGAGATCTGTCAAAGGGCCTGAGCATTGTAGTGGCGCAAGATCAGGAGATACATGAATGGATGGGAAACACACCCTGGTGAGAAGGACTCTGGGAGTGTGTATGAATGTGCTGAACTGGAGCAGGAAGAAAGGAATCCCTCATAATGTGAGAAATGAGTAAGCTTACCTAGCCTAAGAGAGAGTGGGGAAAACAAGTTCCACCCAGGGGAACACAGACCACTGGGGGGTGGGGAGAGAGAGGGGCGGGGAGAGAGAAGGGTGCAGCGTAGGTGAACACTTTGCCCTGTGTGTAGTATGTGCTCGGCATGCTTGCAAAATAAACTGATAGCTAAACAGGATCTTGCAATTCTTTGCATGTTTGACTCACAATTCACTTTCCTTTCTAACCATGGGCCCCAACCCTGGACCAGGGTAGGAGGTTGGAATTGACAAGGAGCTTACCAGGTCCCTTTTCTCTTGTAGACTCTGGTCTGCCATTTAAATTCCTAGCAGGGGTGGCCCCTGCTGAGCACAGTCTGAGCCATTTTCTCTCACTGGTTACTTCAGGGCTGCCAGTGGTGGCAGACAGACTGAAGAAACCACAGAAAGACCCGGCCTCCTGCCCCCTCTCCTCCTGGCACCCGCTCACACAGCTTAGTTTCAGCTCTGGGAGCCAGGGCATCCTGGAGCAGCCAAGGGCATCTCTGAGAACTCAGATCGCCCAAGTGCGGGCTGTCCTGGAAGGGCGTATGCGTGTGTCTGGCCAACATACACATACTCCGGCTTCATGTTCACAAATAAGACCATGTGTGCAATTGTGAAAAAGCTGACACCTGCACAGAGACTGTGTCTAGAGATGATGTCAGAGCTTTAAATCCAAGTCTTTACCCTCCCTTTTCTAAGACAGCTCAAGAGTGTAAGCACAGTGACCCACTGTAGCTTCACAACACCGAAGGGGCCAGTACCTGTTCCCACCACTTTCACCAACACAGTAGCAGCCCCTTGCTGACTTGCTGCCCCCTTCTTGTTGCAGCTGGGGACACTGAGGCATGGGAAGAGCAAGAGGTGCGGTTCCACCAGGGAGTGGGATCTGCAGATAAGACATCCATCTTGGGGTGCCTCTTAGGCCTCCTGCCCAACTCTTCCTCCCACTCCTGCAGTTGCCCTAAAGTAGGCTGCTCTATGAATAAGCAAATCAGCTCCAAACAAGAAGCCTCTGTGTGCTTCCTGCCCTGTGCTGCTTCGGCACTTTGTCTGCCAAACATTCCTTTGGGTTTTGTGGCTTTGCTCAGCCCTCCTCACCACCCACTGGGTTCCTCTGAAACCCAGAGCAAGGAAGAGGGGTGGCCCAGGTGGGCTGAAGATGAGGAGGGTCCAATGGACCCACCTTCATTCATCAGAGCACAGGGCTGAGGTTATAAGCATGGGCCAGGCTGAGGGGCACTGTGGGGCCATACCCCTTCCTGACAGCCACTCAGCAGGAAAGCTGAGGCATGCCGGTCCTCCAGAAGGTTCCTCGGTTCCTCAAAACATGGCCACAGCTGAGTGGGGCTGGGAGCAGTGCTAGGGAGACTCCTGCCTGGGCTGCTGCTGAGTTCTTGCGAAGGGAGGGGGGACTCGGGATCTTACATCAAGACTTCTGGGATATGTGGGGCTTTGGCCAGTCCTCTCTTCCGAGTTCTGAGGACAAAGCCTGTAGCTGTTGGGAGTCGACCTTCTGGGTCACATATTCACTTTCCAAACTGCTCTGTGGTGCTTTCATGTGGTTTATTTTCTGTCTATTCATGTTCTACCCCCAGGGCCTTGCTGGCTGGAGACAGCCTGCCCTCACCAGGCTGGCTGATTCCAATAGGTGGCAAAGGGCTGGCCTTCGGGGATGTGCCCAGTATGTGCAAGCCAGCCACCCAGCATCTCCTCATCTGCTCTATACTCCCAGCCACTGCCCACTGCCCTGATCACCATAGGACTGGTGCCAGACATTGAGGGACAGCACTCAGGGACAGAGCTCACTAAAATTGCTTGAACCAGCCAATCCTAAACCTGCTGACCCCACTGTGTCTGCTGCTTCCTGTGGGTACCATGGTAGAGGCTTTGGCCACATTCTCCTTCCCTCCTGCCTGCCCACTGCTCTCCGAGTCCCCCCATAGCATGGCATGGTTCCTTCTCTTGGAGTCCAACTTGTGAGAATCAACACCATACTCTGGCCTTGCCAAGTCTGAATAAAATAAGAAAAATTGTATTTAAAAGCATGCACAGGGCTGGGGAGATGGCTCAGTGGCACAGTGCCTGCCTGGCAAGTTCACGGTCCTGAGTTCAATTTCCAGCATATGCGCGTGCGCACACACACACAAAAGTAGCACACACAGAAATTTTCCTGGGTAGTGTACCATTTCAGGCCTTACTGAACCCATGCCTGACCTCACCTCTGCCCGAGGCCACAGTATTTGGAGATTTCTACCCTTCCAGGAGCACTTGGGTGCCTGGAGAAGTGGTCAGCGCACAGGCTCCCTTCCCACAGGTCAGGTTGTGCATCGGGCAGAAGAGGCACATGCTCACCTCACCTGCAACACTATGACCATGGCGGGTCCTGCAGGCAGGTCCTGCAGTGTGACACAGGTGGCCCCAAGCCTCTGTCACAGTATAAATGCCAGCTCCCCCAGCACTTTCTGTGGCCTAGTTATGAAGAGTATGGGTGCCTAGGATCAAACATGGCCCTGCTACCAGTCACCATTACAATTGGGGGCCCACCATTTAGGCATTCAGGCCTCACTTTCCCCAGCTATGGAATGAGTGGACCCCTGAGACCTTTCTGGGTCTGACTTTCTAGCACACTATCTCATCTCATGTGTTCCAGTGTTTCCTGTCAGGCCTCAGCACCCTGGAGAAACAGCAGGGATAAGAAGAGAAACAATACCACTACCCATATCCCCAACTTCGCCTCCAACCCCCTGAAGGTCAGAACACTAATAGCAGTGATTCCTATGAAAAACAATATTTGCTACAGTAGCATCTTCTAGGCTAAATGAAGAATATCATAATGGTTCAAAAAATACTGGCTGCAAAGAGTGAGATGGAGTCATTAGAACAAACTGAAAACTATACAAAACATAGCAGAGATTCTGCTCTTGACTAAGAGGACTTTTTTAACATCACAAAAATTCATAGTGGAAAAACGTTAAATGGTTCTACAAAGAGAAAAAAAGGAAAATACTCAACTTGGCCATCTGAGCAATTAGTGCCCAGCCAAGGTTAGAATCACCTGCGCTCAGTGACTAATATTACCAGGTGCCAGCCAAGTCCCTCGCATGTTTCAGAGTTGTGAGGCAGGTCTTACCATGGTTGTATTTACAGCGGAGGAGCGCAGAACCAGGGAGGTCCTGCTTCCAGTCAAGAATTTCTTCTACCCTCACACTGCTTTTCATCAGACCTCAAAGTATGCATGTTATAAACGGGGTCCCTCTGGTGCCATATCAGCTTAAAAGCCACTACTTTCTTATACTCACTCTCTCACTCTCAGATAAGAAAGTATACAGTAATTATAACAGTCATTATAAGGCTCAGGTATTTGGCATCATGGTTCCAGACTCAGAGTCTTGGGCCAGCTTCCCCTTTCAGCATCCAGGGGTTCCCTGTCCTAACCCACAGCTCCTGGTGCAGCAGAGCATGCACAGGGACGGGTTACTCACATTGACAGATTCTTTGCCATTAAACTTGACTCGGATCCGTGGCTCTTGAATGACATCCAGGTTAAAGCCTGTGATGGTCAGGGGTGTGTGTCCACTGGGAACAAGCAGAGGCTGGGTTAGGTAAAAGCCCCCAAACCTGGTGTGGTGAGCCTCACTCCTCGGGATTCCTCTGCTGAGCCACATGTCAGCTGCAGAGATGGTGACACGTGAGACAGGAGCCTCCCTCCAGCCTCTGCCTCACCTGGTAATACTCCACTCGGGCTCGACGCGCTGGACACGAGGGTCATCTATGTACTCGAACTGCAGGCTGTTATCCACATGGGCTCTGTCCACGCTCACTGAGACAGGGACTGGGCCCAGCCCGTTGGAGGACGGGGGAGAGACACACACGATTTCGTTCATTGACCTCCTGGGGGAAGACAGCACGAGGTTGAGAAGAAAAGTGTGCCTCCTGGCATGGAAAGGGGCTCCTGCTGGTCCAAGGGCACCTCGCAGGAAGTGACCTGCTGTTCTTCCCCTTTGTGATTAGTGTATGTTCAGGATATCTAATAAAGACATTGGTCCGTGGGGACTGGTACACACGCATCGCAGCCTGCTCCTTTCTACTGCCCCTTCCTCGCCCCTCCCTCCCACCTCCCCCACCCCACATACTCTTCCCATCTGCTCAGTTTATCTCCTTGTCTGTGGCCTGCTGTCCTTTTGCACTCCTTGCTATGGCAACACCTGTTATCCATGGTCATCGGTGCCCCCTTTTCATGTGTGACCTTATCTTGGTTGGATTAGGGAGCAGGCACATTGGGGAAGGGGTTGGACCTGTGAGGGCTCTACAAGCTATAGGGGAGCTTCACTTTTTGCATTTTTGTAGACTATGACTAACCAATGCCTAGTCTGGTCAGGTTGAGAACCTCATATGTTTAGTGATAAGCACCCAGTGCTTGCTTTTTTTGTAGTGTTAATGGTGCAAGACAGTGATTACCAGGTGGACAGCACTGGGCACCCTGGGTGCCCATGGAAATCCAGCCATGGATTTTCAGTTCTCTCTGGAGTCTCTGCTTTCCCAAGGCTCATGGGAGCAGCTGACAACTGTAGCTTTCAGTTCTTTGTGCATGAGAGAAGCCCTAAGCATAGGTTTGTGTGCTTATAAAACCTAACTACCCAGTCTCTGTGTCTCTGGATACCAGAGTGGGAGCTCAATCCAGGTTTGGACGTCATGGTGGAGGACCACGGAGGACTCCTGGTTGCCTTCTCCACCTGGTAGTCTCATGGCCCTCTCTTCCAATGACTTTGAGAGGTGACTAGCTTCCAGCTTATACAGGACATAAGCTGATCAGTGAATAGTGCGCATTTCCCACAATGGCTGGAATAACAATTTGGCCCAAGTAGCAAATAACACAGAGGTGAAAGGGCTGGTCTCCTTGTGAACATGTGCAGGGTCACACATGCATTTGTCCCAGACACACAATCTTCTACATGGCCTTGAAGTTTGTCTCACCCATAGAACTCGCAGGTCTGGTTGCCCAGGTACACAGCCACGCTGCTTCCAGCACCGAGGTAATGGCCCGTGATGGTCACCATGGTACCGCCTGACTCTGGCCCTCGGATGGGGTTGAGTGACAGCACTGAAGGGTTCTTCAGAAAGAAGCAGAGAAATGCTCACAGCTTAGGCCCAAGGCTAGGCCTCGGGTGAGGAGGAGGGACTATCTCATGGCAGGAGGGGAGGTGCTTTTGCCCTATGTAGCCCTAAGTGCTCTCTGCTTCCTTTTGGATAGCTGGTCCCGGGAAGGCACAGGGCAGTATGCAGGAATTAATGAACTCCCCAGGAAGTCTCATGCTCACAACACTGAAGAGAAAGTGGAGCGACACTGACTAATCTATCAATTAGTTTACAAATGGAGAACAATTTGAAAATGCTTCTCTCTCTAAAGCTTGTCTTGATTTTTTGGCACAAAATCTATAGGGCTGAAGAAAGCATCCCTGCCTAGGATGGGCTATGGAGAAGCTGTGTTCTCCATAAACGGCCTGAATGCATGTCCTTTGTCCCTCCCTGAACGTGCGAGGGGCCCAGTGCTTAGCTGCTACAGTAAGCATTCGACATGGCTTCGATGTCCCTCACTAGGTGGATGATGTACCGCTGGCTGGAACTCTTTAGTGGATGTGCTAGGTTGTAATATTAAGCCTAAAGCTCAAAAGAAATAAATGCCTCTCTTAGAATTTGCCAGGCAGCCGTCCTACATCACAAGGGGACTGCTTGTACCTAGAGGGCAGTGAAGAGCACAGTGCATTTAACTGAGCATCACACAGGTATGAAGTCTAGACTGCATCGCCACTCGCTACTTGTGGACATGGATTCGGTTCCTTAGCAAGTGAGGCAGGTGGGCAGGATTATCCCTGAAGCCCCTTCCAGCTCTGACATCTACACCTTGCTCCCTGTCTGACCCTCCTGTGTTTGGGGAGGAGGTGCAGAGTGTTGGTTCCAGATAGGTCCTGGTACCCTCCAATCTGAGCAAGAAAAGTGCAAGGTAAAGACAGAGATGCCAAGATGAGAAGACAGGATCTGTAAAATCTAAAATAAGCAATAAAATGCTTTAGAGAGCAGAGAATTCTGTGGCCTAATGATTTTCCAAAACTCTTAGCAAGGCTAGTTTGACCCCATCCACTACTGTTAATGCTTTTTAATGAAATACTCAATGTGGCAATGTAGGCAAGTGTTAGGCCACAGATCTCAGGGCCCTGGAAGGAAGTTATTGATTCAGAACAAATTTAGCAACTGCAGACTCCAGGGCCTCAGACATGAGTTATTGATTCAGTGTGAATTTAGCACCAACGTTGCTGAAAACTTCTGTGATGCTACCACTTGTTGCTTGAGCATGAAGAGGTATTCTCAGACATGAGTGTGCATGTACCTGCACTGACACATAGTGGCTGGCTCACAGAAACTCTTTCTTGGTCCTGGGTACAGAGGCACTGACCTTGTTCAGTTTCAGGGACTCCTCTGAACCCCTATGTCAAATATCCTTGGCAGAAAACAGAACATGTGGATAATTCCAGACTTGTTTAATTAGGTCCCTCTGACCATGTGTCCTCATTAGTCTGAAATAGACTAAGATAATCACACTGGAGGGACAAAGGGCAGCCCCTGTCCACCACTGTCTTGCATCTACTTTTGAAGAAAGGTTCCATTTTGCTTTGTTGAGAACTCTGGCCAGGGTTCCTCTGGGACTCTGGAGTCCAACCCAGCCAAAGAAGACAGGGTCATCAGCAGCAAGGCCCCATGTTCCCTTTCTGGGACTCCTCCATGGATGGTAGGAAGTTAGGTGGTGCCTGGCTTGGGAGAGTATGGAAGAGACATGCACCCTCCTGGGTGCTGGCTGCAGCCCAGACTCAGCACTTACCACGAAGGTGTACTGCTGTTGGGACTTGGTCATGAACTCTGGCTTGCACTCGCCGATGCAGAGGCGCACAGGCCCAGAGGTGGTCCCCACTAGTGCATGGCCCATTTCGCAGACAATCCTGAGGAGAGAGCAGACCTTCCAATAAGAGGCTTGTCGAGAGCTGCCATCCCTGCCCTACTTGCTCACTAGTCACGGTGAACATCTCATCACAGTCTGACAGGAGTGCTGGTGCTGACCGAGAGCCAGTTTGGCCGCTCATGTAGTTGTGTGACCTGAGTAAAGTGCTTTCCCTTACTGGGCTTGAGCCTCATCTATACTCCAGAGGCTGGATTGGATCACACCTAAAACCTCTGATCATCTTGTGGTCTTCAGTGTCTAGTCTTGGGTAAGTTTAGTTCATTTGCAGCATAAACTAAGTGTTCAACAGAGGGAGGCAGGGACTGCAATTTAACCAGTGTTCTCTCCTAACCTTCCTAAAAGGGCAGTGTGGACCTCAGTGCCAAGCTGATTCAGCTGTGGATGGTTTCCTACAGTGAGTTTTAAGAAGCAGACAGATAATCTGTTGAGATAGTGAGAGCAGGAAAGCCAGCACCCCCAGGAAAATAGAAGGAGTGCAGGCCTGCGGCCTTGGGTGGACAGAGGGAGGGAGGCAGAGGAGTTCATTAGGCTGCAGTGGACACTGGGCTCCACTCAATCATGGCTGAGTGCACGAGGCTGGGAGGCGAGAGGGTGACCGGCCCTGAGTTGAAGTCGTGTCTCGCACTCACAGGCAGCTGCAGGGAGGTGTGCATGTTCTCCCTGGAACGGCAGCCCAGATCAGTACTGCTGGGTGTGTCTTCCCTGGTGCTTGAGATGAGTGACACAAGCACATTTAGCCACTGGTTGCTGTAGACACAGCAGACACTTGGAAAAGTGGGGACTGAGGGAATCAGGTTCTTTCTGAGACCATCTGCCTAGAATTGCAGGGCCTGAGGAGGGTCCCGCCAGGCTCAGTGCAAGGGTGGCTGGGAACGCAGGTCAGGAAGGGTTTTCCTTGCCTCCCATCCTGTTTAAGAGTTCTGAGCTCTCTGGTGGCCCTGGTAGGTTTGCTTAGCAGGAGTCAGAAAAACAGACCCCCCTCTCTGCTAATCCCCTGCATTATCCTGGCACGGTGGGAAAGATCTGTGTTTAACCAAGCGATGCTATCTCAACAGCTTCTCTAGGAAGGAAGGTAACTAAACAGAGATTTCATTTCGATGTAATAAAATTTGCATTAAACAAATATGCTGTGTGCTCACACACACAGCACGCTGCTGGTCTCCATCTCCTTCATAACAGTTAATCCCAAATAAGTACTTTCACTCCTGGCGAATATTTACTTAACATGCAATAACTGTCTTATTACGGTTAGCACATTAGATGCCGCAAGAAAGTACTGGATGTGATGGAAGAGTATTATTTTTTCCTTTTCTCTATGAATAAATAAATTAATTATGAACAGGCACAAACACGAGAGTGGTGATCAATTAGTCTTTGACAGATAACCAGCTCCTTGAACCTTGTTAGTGGAGCACCGGAGAAGCTTAATCTAAGGTGTTACGTGTGGTTTTCACACCGCTGCTACCTGCTTAGAGCAGCAGCTCTCGCCTGTCTCCTGGGTGCCAGCACCTGCTCTTATTTGGGTCTCCATTCTCCTTTACCCTCCAGGTGCTCCCAAGGGAGGTCCACTGTTCATTGTGGGAGAGAAGAGGAGGAAGGAGATGAGGCCCCCTGGCTGTGACTGGGCTGTGCTGCCTGGGGACACTGTGGGAGCGACCCTCCAGAAGCAAAGGAGGGAGAAATCCTTACTGATGAGAACTCAGGGAGAGAGGAAATATGACAGCACACAAAAGTCTGGGCAACCCTGAAATGTCTCCAGGGTGTCAGGAAAGGAGAACTCTCGGCAGCCCCCTGAGGGGCCTGAAGTGAGGTTGGGCCTCTCAGTAAACTGTCTTTCTGAAAGCATTTTCTTGCTCAGGGTTCAAGTTCCAAAAGATAAGCTTTAGGGGTCAAATGCCTGGGAGAGGAACACCAGGAGATAGAGACCACTTGAGTGCCCCTGGCTGGGTGGGCTGAGGCAGGGCTAGGAGCTGAGCTGCAAGGAGCCTAGGAGCTGCCCACAGTGCCCTCCTTGTGACAGCCACTGAGCCCTTTCCTCATCAGGGGCTGAGTGGTGGATGGTGTGGTTAGTCCTGGCCACTGGGAAGTATAAGTGGTCTAAGCACTGACCACAGTCCTGGAGACAAGAGCTGAGCCTCACTGTCCTTCCCGCTGCTCCTCAGAGTTACAGGGGAGAGTGCAGATACCCAGACTGGGTTTGCTGTGGGTGCTTCTTCTCTTCACTCAGGGAAATGGCAGCTAAAGAAAGTCACAAGGGAGAAGTAGGGCCATGGAGAGGACTGAGGATCATGGCCTGGCTCACGCTGAGCCTTCACAATGCCAGGAGCCACATGAGACAGGAAGGAGGCCTTCCACCAGGAAGGAGGCCTTCATGCCACCCTCAGGCTCTGCTACTAGGTGGGTCTAGCTTGACCCCAAAGCTCATACCTTTGACCACTCCACGCCACACTGGACTTAAGAGGACACTCTGGATGTCCTTTGGAAGGAGATGGAACAGACATGGCAGCAACAGTAGAGGTGAGGATGCTGGCAGAGGGTGGTGGGGAAGATGCAGCTGGCTTTCTATGGCTCTGGGAGCTACCCTGTAGTGCACACCACCCTCTCCTCAGTGCAAGGGCCTCATAAGCTGGGCTGTGTGGTTTGATTTCAGGCGGCCTCCTGCCTTCCCTGTCTCCTCCCCGTGGCTCTGCCATCCTTATACGTTATTAGGAGGCAAAAGTTAGAGATGCCTATTTTATTTTTTTGTGAGATAAGGGAATGGACAAAGCACCTGACAGCTTTGACACTGAACATTGGCCTCCTGTTTGACAGGGGCTTCTGGAGACATACTGGTGCCCCCGGGAGGCTTTCTAATGGAGGAGCTGCAAATTCCACGCAGCCACTGCTTCAACATCTTAAGAGCCGCGGACATGATCGTAGAGATCTATTCTTACATACTTGTTTTCCAGATGAGACCCCTGGGGATCCTGGACCATGGTGACTTGCTCAAAGTCACCTGGCTCATCAACAGCTTGACTTCTAGTCTCTCGGACCAGCCCACTGTCCTTGTCCCTACCATACCATCTCCTGCAGACTTACAGGAAGGATGACTTGCTTCATGTCATGGGAAACACACAGACCTAACATCCATCTGGCTGTGTCTGAGGTCATAGGAATGGTAGGGGAGTGGTAGGGGGTCTGAGGACATGAGCTGGGGGTGCCTCATACTGAGCTGCTGTCCCAGAAGGGCTGAGTAGTTCTGATGTTAACCTGCATCCCACGGCCCAGAGACCATCCTGTTCCTCAATCATGAGGCCCTCCACAGACCTGTGGGGTGCTGATTACAGGACTAAGCGGGGCCCTTTAACCAACATTAGCCTAATTGCTGAGTGATAGATGGCGCGGCACAAGCATATGGTGAATCATTACTGTGCCTGTTAATCCTGCCCGCGCCCGGGACTCTGCACTGAGCCCATTTAGCCAAATGCATCTCTTGTAGACATCTATAACGATGGTGCCTGCTGCTCACTGCCCAGGATGGAGGCTTTAATGATGTTAACAAACTCTAAAACCTTGAGAGTCGTAATGAGCCTGGCACAGCTGGAAACCAGGGCTGCATCCAGTGAGACTTGGGTGTGTTGCTGTCTCCTGCCTGCCACGGGCCCAAGGAGGGTCTGCTCATGGCCTTCTAGGGTCACCACCAGCCTTGGCAAGGACCCAGGGCGACTGTTCTCCAGCTTTCACACATCCTCCATCCTGGCATTTCTGCACACTTGCTTCCTGTGGCTCGAGGTGAGTGGAACACATTTGACTCAAACAGAACTAAAACTCCTGCCATTTGTCTAGCACATTCAGTTGATGGGGTCAGAGAGACTGAACAGCTTGCTGAGGTCTCGAAGCTGACCAGTAGATTAGTCAGGGCTAAAGCACAGCTCAGTTCCAAATCTCATGAGACTCAGGTCCAGCTGCCCAGAAACTCGCACTTTTCAGCTCAAAGTGGGACCCCCCTCCACCTCAGAACAAGTTTGAGAATGGCCTACATCTAGAGCCCCAATGCAGGTCCTGGAAGCCAGGGTGGACCTGGGCTCAGTATAACTGAGTGCCTAGTGCAGTCTGGCCTGGCATTGGGCTGGTGCAGTCTGTCTGTCTGGCTGCTGCCACCTCTGTAGGCCGGGCTGTCTTGCCCTGGCAGCTTTCCCTTCTGCTCCTGGCTCTGAACGTGTCTTACATCATTTCCCTCCCCACTCCTGCATCTTTCCCAGCCAGCCTTTCCTTAGGACTTGCTCCTTACAGGGATGAGGTTGTTAGGAAAGGATTGGCACTGAAGGGTGGGGAGGATCAGGTCAACTCTTTTGCCTTCCTGTCTGTAGTCCCAGCTTTTCAAGCTTAGGAAGCCAGTACTTCTGCCTCTGACCCTTCTCTGGCCACACTGGACTCTCAGCCATTGAGCCACAAAACCACATGCGGATGAGTCATGGAACATTCAGGCCTCTCCTGGGCATGACACTTGCCCTCTGGCTTTGTGGAAGGGAAGAATCCTGGACAAAGGGTCAGGAGACTTGTGATCCAGTTCTGCTTCCGCATGAACTGTGAAAGTCATTTCACCTTCCTGAGTCCTTTGCTCTCTCCCTTGCTTACAAAAGTGGCAATAACAATAATTTACCTGTCAGACCATTAACCAATTAAAAATGAGATAGTGGATAAGAAAATGTCCTGTTAACTGAAAAGTGTTGATGAAAGATAAAGTGATGTCAACTTTATGGTTGCTGTGGAAGGCTGGCTCTCAGGGGTCAGGGTCAGGGGCTGAAGTTGCCTGCCAGCAGAAGTAGCGGGAAGCCCCTACGTGGAAGTAGGGGAATCTCTTATCCCGAAGTCAAGCTGTCGGTCTTGCTCTTCCTACCATGTGCAGAGTGAGCCGTCTTCTCGTACAGTAGGGGTGGCTTGACCTCACTGCACATGACAGGTCGTGCAGAGTGAGCTGGCAGTGTCTTCCCTTTCTCCTTGAGAAAGAAGCATCCTTCCTTCTACCTACCTGCCCCAGCTTTGTGCCCACCTCCTGCCCAGCAACTCACAGTGCCCGCTGCTGCCAAATGAACACCCCAAATTGGAACATATGTCACTCCCAGAGCCCCGTTCGCCTGTCTGCCACTGCGTGCCTATTTTCTAATTTCCAGCTGACATTTCCCTTAGTGAAATAAATGAATTTGCTCCAGTGGAGGCCCTGCTCGGATTAAGCTGCTGTCAGAAAGCCATGCACTAAACAAATTGTTGCCCGCAGCCCACCGTGCAGGATGCATTCCAATGGGGGCTGGCAGGAGGGGCCTGGGAGGCCTGGGAGGAGCCTGAGCTTATCAGAACCCTGCCTCAGTCACACCATTGGGCAGAAGATGGAATGAGGGACAGTGTGGTACTGGGGCCCTGATGTCAGAGGAAGCAGGAAACAGGGAATCAAACAAAAGAGAACCTGCCGAGGTGGAGCTGGGGTAGGAATGCACTTGGGAGGATCCTGGGGCAGGTTCCACGGGGGAGCAGGTGATGGGAGGCAAATCCTGGATACACTGCAGAGAGGAAGCAGAGACAGCCTTCCTTCTGCACCTCTCTGCCCCTGTGGGAAGAGGACTGGCTGGGAGACTCACTGCTCAGCGATGATGTACTCCCCTGGGAGGGGCGCGCAGGGCACCCCAGCCACCTGCACGTGGTGCGCGATCTCAGAGAAGTCCAGGCCTAGGTTCACACCGTGGATGGTCACACGAGTGCCTCCTTCAGGTGGTCCAGACACTGTCAAAATCTGCAGGAGGGAAGTGGAATTAGTCAATCCGGTCAAGCCAGCAGTGGAGCAGGAGGTAGGCCTGGGTTGAAGGACTTTCACAGTCTCTAGGAACCCGGGAGAAGTGTGTGTGTGTGTGTCTTTTACACTTCTTAGTTTATCTAGGCTCCTAAGGTCATCTTCTATTTTAATGTGACTTACTTGTTTAAGTCATTCATTCATCATTCATAAATGTTTAGAAAAACTTACCAGATATCACTGTGGACCTCAGGCAGAAAACCATTGCTGCAGACCCCTCTTAATTCTCTAGTTCCCTGATTGCAGTCAAGTCACATTACCTCTCTACACTGCAGTTCCTAGTGGTGAAGAGAGTATTAAGTCTACCAACTCGGCAGGAACTTGGGAACCCCAAAGAGAAGGTGTGCTTGGAGCATTTTGCAAGCCAGAAAGGCTTTATAATGGTGACAGTGTTATTACTGCCACTCTGGTGTGCTGGACCCTGTGTGTGTGAGGATGTTACAGTGATGAATACACAGCGGGTTTGCCCACAAGGAACTTTCAGTCAGGGCAGCTCAAATAACAAAGGCTCATAACTAACTCAGATACAGGGTCTAGGGTGATAAGACACAGAGAGGAAAAACCCTGCAAGTCTGGAGTGGGATGGGATTAGCTGTGGCTGCAGGACAATGATGTGCTTGCCTTTGCTCTGAAAAAAAAAACAAAAAAAACCAAAAAAAACAACTATGACACATGCTAGGACCAAGAAAAAATGACTTCAGGATTTTCCCAATGTTTTCTGACTTCCTGTTAGCAAGGATCATTGTTTTATTCATTTAAAAATTCAGCCATCAAATGCTGACTACCTCATTTTGCTTTGACCCAACAGCAAACAGGGTGGAAGAATCGGGTTCTCCCAAGGAAAAAACCTGTCTGGGAACACATTAGGCTCTTGGAAAAATGCATTTCTTTGGGATTCAACAAATTGCAGTGAATTAATCCATACTTTGTGGTCTATGGTTAGCCAAAGTAGAAAAAGTCAGCAGTGGACCCAATCCTAGACAGCAGAACAGACTTTCACAACTGCAAAGACTTTCGGATCATAGAGTGTCTTATGCTAAGAGCCTGAGCATGTGAGGAGAAGAATGAGAACTAGAGAGGGAGGGATGGACCCATGGCTTCAAGCAGCTACTGGAAAAATGCCCAGCGCTCTTCTCAGTGCAGCATAAGAAAGGCAGACGGAAGAGGGAGGGACAGAGGGAAAGGGACTTGATGGAGACCAACAGTCTCTTAGTGTCCCCAGATGGTGCCTCTGGGTAGAGCTGCAGCCCTGTGGCCTTAGACACCTCTGGACATCTCCCCACCAATCCAGTCCACGCTGCCCTAGGGTGGGGATGACAGGTGAGTACAGGGGGAAATGCTTCTCCTGCCTCCCAGAAGGGTGCTCTTCCCTTCCTGCGATGTGCATGCTAAGTTCTGCCACCATTCAAGCCATGTCCTCTTCAGGGGGCCTTGGACAGTGCTCCTGCCTCCCTCCTGGCTAGTGGAGCCCTCACTGAGACTCATTCACCCAGGTCACCTTGTCTGTGGCTCTGATTCCCTTTTCTGGGAAGAAAATATCCCACTTTATGAATGAAACTAAACAAGACGCATGGACCAAATCAAGGAGGCCCAGGCGGGGACTCAGATGCTTCTCCGTTGGGGTGGGACAAGGACAATGTGGGGCGGAACAAGCTAGCCTGCAGGACCGGAAGCTCCAGGAGACTCCAAAAATACTCAACAATAACACATCCTGGCTGTTCCTCTTTCCCCTGGCACAGTTCCTGCAAGCCTTCGGCTCCCGGGTGTGGGAGGTGGACATTTGTCAGTAAGGTACAGGGAAGAGCTCTGGCCCTGCCACATAGGAGGGCAGCAGCACAGCCTTTGTGCCTGGCTTTCTTCGACTGACTGACTGACTGATGGGGACTGAGCTCCTGGGTCTCCCCACCTGCTCCTCCAGCCACCTGGATGCCCTGAACTCATCTGCTCAAAGGAGCTGATGAAACTGTGGTGATTGGTTCCCTGGGCCTTCCCCCCACTTTTATTTTTAAAAATACATTCTTTTGCTCACTGCAGTTAATTACAACCTTTCAGAAAAACTGAAATGAAATCTTTCTGGAAAGCCTAAAAATATTTCCACCTTGCAGGTAGCATGCTGCAGACGCAGTGTGGAGACTCCATGATGTGGGCAGGGGCCACAGGCTCGCTGCCTGCTGCTGCTGAGTCAAGGCAAGTGCTGCCTCAGCCTCTGGCATTCAAGGGTCCCATCAGCCCTGTGGGCACACACTGGGGTGCTGTGTGGTCAGCCTGCTGACATAGTCTGCCAGGCGCCTAAGCTGGCTGGCAGTGCTTAGAGACAGAGCACTCTTCCCCCTTAAAGATTATTTGTTAGTGTTACAACCCTGACATGAGGACACATGTCACAGAGATTGGTACCTCCAGAAAACAGCTCAACCTAAGGTGAATCAGAGTCCTCTAGGGTCTCTAAACCAGGTTTGGTGCCTACAAAAAAGGAGAGGCATCTTTTGTTACCACCTTATGTAGGTAGCAAGAGAGTTTAGGCTGAAGGGGGTGCACTATGCCCCTGTCTTGCTTGTGGCATACAAGGGATGTGTGGTTTATATTTCTTTGCTTAGAGAAAACCTGATATGTGAAAGTCTGGATTTCCAAATCACAGATGAGGTGGGATTATTTGATTTGTAAGAGGACTCCCAGGCCCCCATTACTGACGACTTCCATGTCTGTATTGCTAGCTCAGCCCTCTCTCCCGAGCTTTGTAACCATATATCCAGGTGATACTGGACATCCGTACTTCCCTGCACACATCCCTCAAGCACCTCAAATTTCTCCGTGTCTAAAAATGAACTCTTGATTTTTCTTCCTCCCACCCCAGCCCAGTCATCCTCTCTGATGCTCTTTCAGGGTTAATGGAACCACTGTACACCCAGCCAGGCATCTTGTACATATCATCAACTGCTTGCCTGTCCTTGCCCACCTATATCACTAATAGGGTCACTAGGCCCCACTGGTTCTCACTCCCATGTGCCCGGAATCTCTGTGTGCCAGAGCAGGGGTTAAGCAAAGCTCCATGTTCTCTTTCTACCTGTAAGAATCTCTATGTTTCTCCACACCAATCTGCCTTCTGCCCAGCTGCGAAGGGAAGTGCATACTTGACCAAATTACTAAGCATTTGTTCTAAAACCCCTCAATGGCTGCGACCATTACCAAGACAAAATCTCTAATTCCTGGCCTGGATTTTGTGGTCCTTAAGGCTCTAGTTTCCTTCACTTCCTCAGCCACACCTTTCACGCTCTAATCTGTCCACTAGGTCCTACCACACACAAGTGGTTCCTGTATATAAAACACACTCTAAAAATCACTGTGCCTTTCAACATGCTTGCTCTTCCCCAGCTCAAAAATCAAAGAGGCCAAGATGGAGGTCTGTGCTTGGCGCACCAGGAAATAGAGGAAGACACATGGAAGACATCATCCACTCCTGAGGACTTGCAGAGCTGGGCCTGAGTAGAAGGCTGTGATGGTTATGTGGCAGCTTGCTGTGGCAAGAGCCTGGCCTCTTGCTTCTTTATTTTTCCTCAGGGCCAAGTATGTGGAGGGAAGTCTACTGAGAGGTGACTGGGTGGGGACAGATTTCTTCTCCAGAGAAAGGATGAACAGAACTCTACAGGGTACCACTTCAGACTTGGCACCTTTAGGGTCCCCATCCCCCTTCCCCTACAAGACTTCACCCAGAGTTTTCTCTTAAAAACAGCATTATTTTGTAGGGCTGCATTCTACAATGGGAACAAGGGGCTATAAAGAAGCACAGGGACTTAGTCCTCACCTATGGCAGCAGAATTCCAGGAAGCACCTTCAGATCTGAGAGGAGCTGGGGATTGCAGGGGTGGGGAGAGGTGTGGGCCAGAGGGCAGGGTGGAGTTACAGAGAGTCCCCTGATGACTGAAGATACATTAAAGGTGGCCAGCACAGCAGGCAGGGGCACACAGCCTGGCTTGGGGTTTCAGGTGGCTCTTATGCTCTGGGTTGCTCTAGGGTGGGGTAGGTTAGGGAAAGGAAACTTCTGATGCTCAGGCAGCTCTGTAGCAGGAAGTGAATAAATAAGTTCTCGAGTGGAGTAGACCTGAATTTGAATAGCAGCCGTGATGCTGAAGAGCTAGGTGACCTTGAATCTAATGTCCTCATCTGCAAGCAGATGATACTGCCACCTCCCAAGGATGACGTGAGGATTAAGTGAGACCACATTTGGGAATTCCCTAGTCTGTTGGTGCAGATACTTAGCGTACTGCCTGGCATACAGATGGTTACCATAAATATTCCCAGTTCTCTGTTACTGGGAAACACTGGTTTCAACCAGATTCTACAACAGACTAAATTCTTTAATGATACTGGAAGAATTGAAGTGTGTACTGCTGGGGAGTAATAAAGCAAGTCTCAATAACTGCTGATCCCTTCCATGTGTTTCCCTGTACCTATGGCTTCCTAGGTGACAAGAACACCCAGGAAGGGGTGGCTGTGATGGTGGGGAAGCCTGGAGAAGCTCGGAAATCTCCTCCTACCAAAGTGGCCAGAGAACACATGGACCAGGGGGCTAAGGACAGGTACCGAAAGACCTGGGTGGGGATACTGGGGAGTGGCTGGGAAGTAGCCTGTGGCCTGCGCCTGGGCAGGGGCGGGTGGGTTTTGGTGGGTTCCGGGCTCCACACAGCAGCACAGTCCAGGCTGGGCATCACCCCTTTACTACCTTGAATTTGAGAGGGCATTGGCCCTGTCTTCATTCTCTCCTCCCTCTCTTCTGGCCATTTCTTCTTTCCTCAGCTAGTAGCCATCTGGGAGTGGGTGCAGCATTTATTAATTCAGCACTTCTTCCAGGGGAAGTAATTTTGAAGGAGGTACTCTTGTAAGCAAATGATTTGACAGCTTGGGGTGTGTGTGTGTGTGTGTGTGTGTGTGTGTGTGTGTGTGTGTTGCTTTCAGGAGAAGTGGGGAAGAGGAGGAAAGAAAGGGAAGATCTTAAGATATTGACTGATTTCAGGCCCATGCTTTTAAACACAGCTTATAATGTGGACTGGAAATCGATCTAAATTCTCCCACATGGACTGTACAAGTGGGCACCAGAAATAGAGAGCTGAGAAAATCTCAGAAGCAGCCGCTGTGAGAGTTGGGGTGAACCTGTGTTCCTCCACTGCCCACCCTTTGTATTGGAGGCTCCCTAGATTCTTGCTCAGCTCTCCAGCAGTTTACAAGGCTGACCTAGGGAAGCTCAGAGGCTCCTAGAGCCCTAGCATGTGACATTCATTTGCATTTGACATGGTGTGGTCTCTGCTGGGAGGTAGGCATGGGCCACTGAGGAGTGCCCGCCCATCATGCCCAGCTTTGCTTAAAAGATGTCTCATCTGTGAGACCTTCCCTAACTCCTCAGGTGCTCTGGGAAGCCCCTTCTCTGACCCCCTGCTAGCCTTTTGAACACCTGCAAGACAATCACCACACTACACTGTTAACTGCTCATTTCCTGTACAAGACAGCAGCACTCTTGGGACAGGGCCAGTCTCGCTCTTCTTATCAAGCAGATACTCGGCATACTACCTGGCACAGAGACAGTGACAATAGACAATCCCAGTTCTCTGTTACTGGAGACCTGGTCTCAGCCAGGTTCTAGAACAGACTATGTTCTCTAATGATACCTGGAAGAGTGGAAGTGTGTGCTGCTGGGGAGTGATAAAGTATTTTAGTGTCAGAATCATTAGGAACTTCTTCCTGTAATCTGTCTTGCTTTCCTTTCAGCCAGTTTCGAGTTTGATCCCTCGCCGAATGGAGGACTGAGCAGCTGCCTCCTCATCAAGTATTTCCCAAGTACTGAAGCCGGCAGTGAAGTAAGTCACCCTGGCCTTAGGCTCTGCAGTTCTTTTGGCCTGTCCTCTACAGATACTCTCTTCTCAGCCTTGTAATCGTTTCTTTCGTTTCTGCCTGGACCCTGGGACTTCCCTACAGCCTCCCTGTGGCATTGGTAAATGTGCAGGAAGGAGGCCGGTGAGGCTGACTTTCCTGGGCCTGTGGCACAAGCTGGCCCTGGGCAGAATCCAGTGGTAACAGCAAACCTTAGTTATCTTTGCTGGTTTTATTTTTCTCCCTGGGTTTCTTCCCCCTTTGGGCACCTTTCACTCGGCTGTTCTCTCCTCAAAGAAACCTGTATTTGCACTTTAGTGGGGCTTTATGTTGCGCCATGACCTTGCTTTGAGGGCACTGGCACTTGGAGGAGTGTAGAGTAAAGCTTGTGTATGGTTTGCAGGACTCAGAAGGAAGGTTTGGGAAACACGTCAGGGCTCAGTCTAGCACAGTAAATCCCACCTGAGACCAACTCCTGCCCACACATGAACAGCTAGGCCGGCTCTTAGGATGGAAGGACATGGGAGAAGGCTGGTGGACCTCGGCCCCTACACCTGGGCTGAGGCCTAGGAAGCGTCCCATCCTGTGCTCAGATATTTGCAAAGCTTTCAGGAGCCGCTGGGTGGCAGGGTTTGCTCTCCACCTGCACAGCCCCCGCCTTAATGGCAGCAGGGCCTAGCTGAGTCCTGGGGTGCCCGCTGGGGCACCCTAGCTGCATCCATACTCCTGCCAGATTCTGTCACGTTTGTTTTCCTCCGTGGGTGCCCTGTCCTGGAAAGCAGCCGTCAGGATGCTGCGTCTGCCCTCATTCTTGCAGCCACTAATTGAACAGTTCAGTGGGAACTGTGCCACAAAGCCGCCCAAGGGTGAGAGCAGATGCAGCCGATTAATTACAGCTGGGGAGTTCCGCGTGGAGCAAGGCAGACGGCGCAGGATGGCCTAGGGCTTGGGTGCCCGCAGGGAGAATCTCAGGCTGGCCGCATGCTGGGAACGCATTCCTGTGGTCAGGTGCAGGCAGGGACCTGGGCAGAGCCTGGGGACGGGTGCAGAGTTGGGGTCTCCTTCAGAGGAACTTTATGGGAACTTCAGAAAGCCGTGCTCCCATCCTAGAGCCGCTGCGGTCCTCGGTTATGTCTCCTGGCTGATAGGGTTGGTGGGAGAGGAAGACAGAGGCAAGGGAGTATTTCTGGGTTATTGAAGAGTGTTCTGATAATGATGCCTACAGTTTTAAAAAATTTATTAGGTGCTCATTAATGAGTCAGAACTCATACCAGGGGTGTTTGGATTGTACCCTACTGAGGGCTCAGAACAAGTTATGAAAATAGTACTATTATTATTCCAGTTTTCATGTGGGGAATAACAGTGTCCTCCTGGAGGTTGGGGAACTGCTGAAGGTTACACTGAGGGGCAGAACACAACCAGCTCTGTTCAACCTATGCTTTTAACCTCCACATTGCACTGCTGGACTGGCCACCCTCTTGCTCCTGTGAGAGAGCCCTAGGTTCCCAGCCAGAAGCACTCACACCAGCCTGCTTCTTGGCTTCCTCCGCCCTGTTTTCCAGTCCCCTTTGCTTAGTCCAGGCCACACTCTACTGCTTTACGAGGAGCTGGGTTGGCTTTGCTGTCACTGTCACTATTCCTGTTCTCTGCACCTCTCTGCACTTCCTACCTCTTCCTTGCTCCTCTGACTGTCCACATGCCCTACCTGGCCTTGGCCCCTCATTCCCTCTCCCTGTCCATGTCCAGCTTCCTGTATGATGCTGGAGTAGAGACTACCAGCCTTCTTCCATCTTTGCAGCAGGCTTGGGAGGAGCTCAGGAAAGAGGATGAGGGTGGTACACAGGCCAAATGTGCGGGCTCCAGAGGCAAGTCACTGAGTCCATCCTGGCTCTACAATGTATTGGCAAGGTGACTTTAAGAAAGTGATTGCATCTCACAGCACCTCATTTGCCCCATCTGTCAAGTGAGGCTGAGGACAGCAATTTCTCACAGTTGTGAGGTCTAGCTAAGGTGACGTAAGTGAGGTGCTTAATGCAGGTCTATGGATGAGGCTGCATTCAGTGAGCACTCACTATTATTTTTATCATGACCATTTCATAATTAAGAAATCCAGAGACCTGGGCAGAAGCCAGGCTAGCTGAGGTCAAGAGGGAAAACGAGGTAAAAGAATGGCTTTGTCACAAGATGCAGCCCACGTGGGGATGCAGGCAATTGCAGACAGCCTCGCTGTGAGTGTGGCCTGTTGGACCGTGGCCTGGGCAGCCCTCCCTGTGTCTCCTGCAGGCTAACTGTGGCCTCTGCTGGGCTCATGAGAAGAGAAGGGAGAGCCTGATGTTGGAACCTCTGGCAGGGTGCTGGAGGGTGTCACAGGGAAGCTGCTCCTGGACCTCCATGTGTCGTGTGTCCCCAGCTCATGGTCACTCCCTGTATTCATGCTCCTGTGTCTGACACAGGCTTCAGGGGTGGCCAGTGAGGACACGTCTATGTGTTGCCAGCTCATCCTCTCCTTCCTGGGTCACTTGCTCCCTTCCTGTAGCTCAGTGTCCTCCTGACCTCAGAGGTTGGCAATGCTGACATGAGGCCTGAGAGTTTCTATCCCATCCTGGCCCCTGGAGACATCTGGGTGGTGGGTCCAAGACAGCACATGGTTACATCGTCTTCACCGCTCGTGTGTGTGCGTGTGTGTGTGTGTGTGTGTGTGTGTGTGTGTGTGTGTGTGAGTGTATGAGTGAGTGCATTCTCTTTTAGGTAGTCTAGAGCCCAGCTGACGAGCTCTGCAGGAATCTGCGGCTTTGGAGGCACCAGCTCTCCTGCCCGGCATGATTCCTCGCTGGCTCTGTCTTAGCTGATAGTACATTCAGAAGCTAATTGTTATCTCAGCAGAGTAATTCCATTATTCATTCTGACACCTTCCCCGTTAGCTGTTTGTTGCAGTGATGTTATATTAATGAGGCCTGCAAATAAATGAACGGGAGATCAGAGTGCCGGCTTGTTTCTCCGGAAAGCTGGCTGACTTCTTCTACCTTATTTATTTATTTTTTTGGTTGGGAAACATTGCCGTGAGTTGGTCTGCCCTCGGGCAGTGGCTTTTGGCCTTTCCTGCAGACATGCGGGGCAACCGTGCAGACAAATTCTTGTAAATGTCCCAGCTTTCCAAATAGTTTCACAAGTGCATTTGCAATCCAGGGAAAAACATCTTCTTTTAGATTATTTGGGCATGTGGACTGCAGGAGGTAGCAGGAGCGATGGATCATCTCAGACTATTATAGAGTATGGGAAATTACTTGGGCTTGGTTTTGAAGACCGGTGTACACTGTTTTCTACAACTGATTTTCTTTCTGGGATACATGTATCTAAGATAATATTAGATAATATTGAAAATAATTTATCTTCCCTAGCCCCGGACTGGTGAGGTCTGGGAAGTTACAGCAGTTGAAAAATTCATCACGTAAAACTTAGACAGTGGTCAGTGGAGAGATGGCTGTAAATCTAGCGCTCCTGCTTGGCATCAGTACCCCCTTGCTGGGCAGTGTGGCTGGTGGCTTCACGAACACACAGGAACGTTCCTTCAGATCCTAAGTGTGGTGGCTTCCTGGCCCCTAGCTGAGGCACCAGCTCGGGGACTGGTCCCCTGACTCTCCAGCCCACTGTGCCTTCACTTTGCTCCACCTGTAGGTGAGGCTCACCTGGGCCCCGTCCTCTGGGCTCTCCCATCAGGCAGACACTCTCGAGAGGTCAGACCCCAGCCCGGGGAATCTGCCTTCACTTAACCTTCATTGCTTTGGTTGGCAAAGGCCAAATACAGAGTGCCGGTGTCTCTGCACCAAGTGTGACAGGTTCAGGCAAGACCTGGGGTGGGAGTGGAGCCCAAAGGCAAATGTGATTACACTAAGTTCCAAAGCACCTCAGACTTCCTCTGGTTCTCCCCATTGCAGGGATCAGTGTGGGCCAAGTTATGCTTGGGAGACAGACAAAAAGGCTACATTCACAAGGTTTCCAGTTTGCCTGGCATCTCTTGGTATCTTCCAAGAGGATTCTGGCCCTGGAAATCTTAGGCATACTTGGGGTGGGGTGAGGTGGAGGAGTCTGTACCCCTCTGTCCTTCTGACAGAGAGAGAGGCACCCCCATGGCTATCTTTGAGAGCCAGAGGCTGTGGTTTTCAATTCCTGTTCAGCCACTAACCAGAGGCATGGCTTTGTGATAATGATTTACTCCCCCAAGTACTGTTTCCCTGACTTTTTACATAATTATAGCCACCTTAAAGCTCTTTTATTTGAGGAGTAAGTATGCAAACTGCAGAGGGTCTGGCACTGAGTGGAATCTTGTTAGAGAAAAGCTGTTATTATTAAGAGCCCTGAAATTAGAATGCGATTAATCTATTCGTGTCCATGGCCTGGGCTAGTGTCCTTGTAGCTGTGAAGATGCCTGCCTTGCTGCAGTCCTGTTCCTTTTTTATATGGGAGGCAACAGCCAAGGGTATGCATTAGAAGCTTTTGCCCTAGGCTCTCTGGGGGAAGCTGAGTGGCCTACAGGGTGGGATGTATCCAGCCTCCCCTAGCTTGACAGTGCTCAGGATGGGCTGGGTCTCCCCTGGAGAAGGATGTATCTTCTTGCTTCTCCACCCAGAACTCATTCTTCCACTGGACGACCTCCAACCAAGAACAGTGCATGGCACATAGCAGTCACTAAATAAATAATCACGCAGGAGTGAATTAATTTATTTGGAACTCTAGTAACTCCTCCCTTTCCTCAGAATTCTAACTGCTATGGGCTGAATCGTCTTCCAAATTCTCATATTCAAGCCCTAACTCCAAGTTTCTCAAAAGGTGACCTTATTTGGAAACAGAGTCTTTGTAGAAGCAATCAGGTTAAAATGAGGTCACTCAGTGGGTGGGCCTTAAACCAATCTGGTTGGCGTCCTTATCAAAAAAAAAGAGGGAGAGACAGCCATGCACAGGGAGAGCATCACGTGGACGTATAGGCGGAGGTGGAGTGATGCTTCTACGGTGCAGAGCCCGCCCGGGGCCACCAGAAAAGCACCAGGAGCCAGGAGAGAGGCCCAGAGCCCTTAGGGGCCAGCCCGCCATGCTTTGCCTGGGCTTCTGCTTTCCAGATCTATTCACAAATGTACTGCTGTTGTCTAAGGTACCTTGTCTGTGCCACTTTGTTAGGCAGACCCTAGGAAACTACTCCCCGGCGGGGACCAGAGTGGGTGTCTTGCAGCATGAGCTCTGGAGCCTTGTTACCCTAAGTTTCTTTTCCTGAGAACTATTCAGTCTCCTTTCCCTTCCTTCCAGCTTCTTGGGAAACGCTTTCTCTGGACCCTCCTTTCCAGGGGGCGGGCGGCTCACTACCTCTTCCTCTTTGCGGCCCTCAGCAGAAAGGCAGTGGGCAGGCATGGCAAGGGCTTCCCAGGCCTCTGCTAGTCTCTTGTTCCTGGGGTTGAACAGGCGACATGTGCACAGATGCCCGGATGACAGCTGGAAATGGGAGCAGCCTGGGCCGCTTCCCGCAGGGGACAGCGTCATTATCATACTGTGAGCTGGCTGAGAAGGAGCAGACGGTGAGTCCTGAGGGGTCCTAACCTGAGCTTTGTGCAGACTGGGAAATTCAATAGGCTGTACAACTTGTCCTACATGAAGCTGCCATAAAGGATGGGTCTCTAGAGGTGGGCTCTGTTGCCATGGAGACAGTGGGGGTAAGGAGGGGTTGAGGAGCAACACAGCTGCTCACCTAACTGTGAGTGAGCCCACTCCTCTGCTTAAAGCGGAACTGCTTTGAGGTCATCTCATTTATTTTCTGCTCCCAGGCAGTGCAGCACCCGTTCTTCGCCCCCACTTATTTCCAGGACTGGAAGTTCTGCCACCCCGGCACCCCAGAATCCTCTTCTCCCCAAGGGAAGATCTCTATAACATGTGCTTCTGCTCTCCCCACCCAGCCGTGGGGCCAAGGAGGGGACATAGTGTATAGAAATAAAAGTATGGGGGATCCGTATGAAAGAGTGTGAACTCCATGGAATGTTTTCATAGTTCTTGCCAAAAAAATACAGCCTGAATTTCCTCTTGAGGAAGCATCTGATATATCCAAATGGAAGGGCACGCTATAAAGCAATTGTCTTGAACTCTTCAACAACACGAAGTTCATTAGGGATGATATGACTACACATAAAGGGCTAAGGAGGCATGGCAGTGCCCCCAGATCCTGGATTAGATCCTCGATTGGATGCTGGACCAGAATAGAGGCTATAACTGGGACAACTGGCAAAATGTTAATAAAGCAACGTGTATTGGGTAGTATCACTGAATCAGCATTAAGTGCCTGATTTTGACAGTCATACTGTGGCTATTTAAGATATTAACTTTGGGAAATCTAGGTGAAGGGAATATGAAAGTTCTTTGTACTACTTTTGTATCTTTTTATAAATGTGAGGTTTGGGCTGGGGATAAAGCTCAGTGGAATAAGTGCCTGCCTGGCAAGCGCAAAGTCCTGAGTTCCAGCCCTGGTACTGCAACACAAACAAATAAATGTGAGGTTATTTCAGAAATGAAAACTTAGAGAACAGAAAATGACTTCTCCATGTTAGGCCTCCGGTGAGGTAGAGGATGTGAAATGAAAGGCAATGTGACGGATAACAGTGATATATGATTCTGGGCGTGGCTCCTCCCCCTCTATGTCCTGACCAGAGTACTGTCCCTCGAGTGGCTTGGACACAGCTAGGGTTTGTCTCTTCCCAAAGATGCTATTTCACTTCTTAGCAGCTCAACACAAAAATCACCCCCAGAGACTCGAGACTCGGGGCCTCTGACTCCTGCTGAGATGTTCACTGGGAAAATCAATTATAGCCTCATTACCTCAGGGGGTTAATTAGCCTCCAGGAATTTGGGGGGTCCTCTGTGAACAGAGCAGGCTGTCATCCCGGTCACCTCACCGAGTCTGAGGCAGAAGCTCCCCAGTGAGCAGCTTGCCTGGGGGCTGGGAAGGGGCCAGCCACTGGGGAGCCCAGGGCTGTCAGATTTGTGCTGTCAGATTTGTTGTGGGAGAGGTGGGAGGTATGATAGACTCCAAGTCACGCCCCATCTAAGCTCTCTGCCCTCAGGGATGGACAACTGCAACAGCAGGAATTACAGACTGGTGCAAGGGCTCAGGCCAGCAGCTTCTGGAAATCATCAGTCAGGGAGAAGGCATGGAGCCCAGGCAGCTCAGGAAGCTGGCTGGCTGAAGGCAGTCTGGGGCACCACCTGAAGCCTCTGCAGGCCTTCTCTAAAGACAAAAGGGGAACGTCACTGGCCACATTTGAAAGTGAGATGGGATGGAGCAGCCTACCATGTCTCTGTCCACATAACCTCATCCTGTGCAGCTGAATGAAGCCTGGGGTACACACTTACCCAGGGCTACTCTGCCACATGAATGGGTCACATCTGACTGGCCTACACCAGCAGGAAAGGGCTGGAGCTTAAGGAAGTGGCAACACGACTTCTGGTTGCATGTTATCTGGGCAAATCATAGAACATTTTCCAATGGTTTTATAATTGGTGTGAGCTCACAAACTGGTCCTGTCACTCCTTCACTGTGCAACTTGAGCGTGTTGCTCGGCCTCTCTGGGCTTCTTTGAGTTTTTTGTTTTGTTTTGCCTTGTTTGCTACGATCACAGACAGGGGAGCTGAAGAATTTTCCCAGTACCAGCACAGCTGAGACCCAGAACTGCTTTCTTTTGCCAACAGGGAAAATGAGGCTGAGGAAGGGGCTGGGGCATCAGCTCAGGGAAGCTGCAGACAGGGAGCAGCCCCTGCCAGTTTCTTCATGCCTGCGGGCCACTGTGGTACCTGTCCAGGCCCCATTCCAAGTCAGTGACAGGAATGTTCAATTAGTTTCAAAGCCCAAGCGACAGTCGCTGAATCGAGAGCCTTGAAGAGTGACGAGCACACAATGCAACCCAAGTATAACCCTTCTCCTCCAGCCCATGCAAACCCAGGCAGCTGCGTGTCCATTCATCTTCCTTTGCACCGTGCGAGTTTGGATACACCACTTCCTCCTTCGTATAATTAATTACCTATTTCTCCCCATTAAATTGCACAAACAAATTGGGACAGAGACTAAACCCTGGGAAACAGTGCGGTGGCTAACACAGTGGCAACTCCGAGCTAATTGCAGCTCTTGAAAACACATGTTTGCTGTGCAAAGCTGAGTCTGCTTTCTGAGCATGCTCCCAGCATGGCACTAATGTCCTGTCTCTACCTGGCTCAGCCAGCCTGGCAGGCAACAGGGCCCCCTCTGCACCCCCTTGCAGTGTGCATGTGTGCACACAAAGGAGTGCACAGGCAGGAAGACGCACTCCAAACACTTGCCAGTGGTGCTCGGGCGGCCCAGTGACCACACGCAGGAGAGGCCTTCTAGAACCCCCATTAAACACACTCTACACCAGGAACTCATCCACAAAGTCGCATCTCATTCTCCTCTCCCAGGGCCCTGGTCATCCCCTGGGAACTTGAGGACTCACCTCAGTGATCTGGGGGTTGGAGCACTTGACGTTGTGGCTGGACCAGTCGAGCCAGGGGCTGGAGGGGCTGATACAGTGCTGGTGTAAGGTGCACCTGCGCTCCCCACTACACCAGCCACACTCAAACTTGCGGTCAGCCTTGAGGCAGAGGCCACAGCTCTCCCGCTGGGCTGCACACTTGTAGAGGTGCACTGCAAAGAGAGGGGCTCGGTCACAGATGGGACTGCAAAGGCTGCAGACACTGTCCCCAGCCATGGTAACAGCACCCATCAGCGTCGTGACAGGACTACTGGATGGGGCAGTAATAAATTGCCCGCCTTAGTAATTTGAAGACACTACTGAACATAACATTACTTAAGATTTCTGGCTCTTGACTGAATTAGATCAGGCCTTTAAGTGTGGCTTCACTACTTCCTAGCAATGTGACAAAATGTTTAACTCCCCAAATCCCATTGACCTCTCGCTAACATGGAGATAATCATTGCTTGTTTCGGAGGTTTGAGTGAAATCTTGTGTCATAAGTAGTGAGCCCAGCCCTGTGACACAGCTGACATTCGATGCACGCTTGTTGTCTTCTCTTTGCACTCACACTGTACTCTCAGGCTGCCATTTTCCCACACTCACAGATGGCCCTCCTCAGAGCAGTGAGGGCTCACTTCCTTTTTCAGGTAAGTGAAGCTCAAAGAGACATGTAATGAGACCCACAGCTGACCTGGGTGAGTGCCACATACTGGGACCCTGAAGCTCCAGCTCACAGTCTGGCTGGACGGTAGGTCCCAGGAAGAGGCATTGCCCCAGTGCGCTGGAGTGTGGGTCTAGGAGGGAAGCTGGCTTGGGCTTGAAGAAAGCCCAGGTGGTTGGCAATGGTGAGACAGTGTTGGGAAGGGAAGAACATGACACCGTCTTGTTCCCTACCCCTGCGGACGGGGAATCTGCTCTGGAGAGGAAAGACTGGCTCCTTTCTAGGTCACGTGCGCAGTCTCCAAACCCTTTGTCTTTGCTTTTGACTCCTATTGACTTAAAAGCCCTAGTGGAACTCGCCAGTCAGAGGAACTGTGCTTTCTGAGCCTGGGGCTTAGCTCCTTGCTGCTGGGGTTTGAATTCAGAGTCCCAAAAGAATTTACCAGAAGCAGAATACAGTGGGCCTGTCACATTTGTGGGTTCTGTATCCATGGATTCAACCAATTGTGAATTTAAAGTACTTTTTAAAAGTGCTTATATACTGAACATGTACAGACTTATTTCCTGTTATTCCTTAAACAATACAATCTAACAACTGTGTGCATAGCACTGACCTTATATTATATGAGGGATCTAGAATATGGGATATAGTGACATTCATGAGATCCTTGGGTTTTGGAATCTCCAGGGGACCTTGGAACCAATTCCCTGTGGGTACTGAGGGATGAATGTACTCAGCCATTTTTCAACTCTTCTGGTCAAGCTGACATAGCTTTCTGGACTGGGCGGTGTGCCTCGGCTGAAGTCAGGTACACGCCCCATGCAGGGGTCATTTTTCTTTCTTCCATAGGTCCTCTCGTTCCTCTGCTCTGTCCAGCAATCCTCAGTCCCAGATGCACAGACTACACTTAAATATTCCCATGCTAGGGCTTCTTAAGGTAGAGGGCAGGGAAGCCAAATGCACATTGAACCACGTAGTCCCTAGCTCACTGGGTCCTCAAATGATCCTGAGCAGTGGCCATCCTTTCCTCATTGCATGGGTGGGATGCAGACATGAGGTGAGGACACGGGATGCAGACAGGAGCTGTGACTAGTCTGATTTCATGCAGTGGCAAATGAAAAGGCCTACAGCTGAATCTTAGCTTATTGGATTCCACAGCCTGAGTCCTTAAACACAGCGACCTCTGCCCAGCAAAGTGTGCAGCCTCCCCTGATACCTGGGTTCTGGGAGGGCATGGACGTGAAGCATGGATGGCTGCTGGGCACTCAAGGCACTTCACAGGTACTGAGAGAGCCTGACGCCCAGTGTGGATGGGGCTGTTTCTGGGCTCCAGCTGCAAAGATAGCCTCTGGGGTCTAAGCCCTGATCCTCAGCAAGGAAAGTGTCTACTCTCTCTTGCTGGTGAGAAAATCTGGCCTGGCTAGGAAAAGAAGTAGGGAAAAACAACCCTCCTGGCTCGATTTCTCTCTCCTAGTGCAAACTGCACTGATTCCAACGGCGCCATCTGGGATAAGGAGCTGCAGCCTGGAGATGCCGAGACACCTGCAGCCCCTCTGTGGCTTTGAGCCTTCTTGGTGCCTAGTGGGTGGCTGTCAAGTAGAAGCCAAGATCTGCAAGGCTTGCTACTTGAACAGCAGGACATCTGGGTGTGGTAATCCCAGTGCTTTGGGAGGCTGAGGCAGAAAGATTTGAAGTTTGAGCCTAGCCCTGGCAATTCAATGATACAGCAAGAGGCTGTCTCAAAATAACAACAACAAAAAAAAATCTGGGGGTGTAGCTTAGTGTGAAGGGCCTGGGTTTAGCCCCCAGTATGCGGAAGGGGTGAATAGTAGAGAGACATTGGTATATGATGGGGGCAGGGGCTGGGATGTCCTCTGGGAGAAGAGTGTTCAAATCTCTCAGTGAGCTGGCTTGCAGGTCCTCCCAGTGATGGGGTTAAGCTTGCATGTCAGTTTGAAATTAGACTATCGGGGTCCAAATCCTTGCTCTTACTATTGGCCCATTTCTTTCTTTCTTTCTTGTTTTTTGGTACTGGGAATTGACCTCATGACCTCACACTTCCCAGGCAGGTGCTGCGCTATTGAGGTATATCCCCAGCCCTACTGGCCCATTTCTTTACCTCTTTGGATTTTACTTTCCTGTCTACAAAGTGGGAATAATAACAGTGTAGACCTCTCAGAGTTGTGTTAATTATGAAAAAGGTTTTCAAACAGATCACTTAATGGGTGGGTGCTCTGGGCAGAACACTGCTCACCCAGACAGATGGTGGTCCTCATGTAGCACCCCTCCCGTTCCAGCCCAGCTCTCTTCCTGAACTTCTCTGCCCCAGATGTGTGACTGTGTTGGCCTTCTACTCCCTCCCACAGCCTCAGGACCAAGAGCTCAGTCCTAAAAGCCTTTTTTGTGTCGTGACATGACCAGGACCAAGGATGGGGGAGTGGGAGCCCGAGTGGAACAGTATCTGCATTTCCAGGGACACTGGCGGGACATTCCTGCCTGCCGTTCTCCTAGGCCAGGCTCCACACACACTTCAAAGCCACCTGGAGCCAAAGAATAACGTGGAGAGCGGGCAGCCGCCCAGTAGATGCTC
The DNA here is from genome assembly GCA_004027595.1 of Dinomys branickii. Classification (NCBI taxonomy): domain Eukaryota; kingdom Metazoa; phylum Chordata; class Mammalia; order Rodentia; family Dinomyidae; genus Dinomys; species Dinomys branickii. The sequence goes on along the minus strand of PVLD010006807.1, from coordinate 16,500 downwards.
CACTGTAATAGAACAGGGATCCTGACAGGACTCCTTTGATGGCTCCAAACATGGCTTTAGGGTCCTCTAAAGAGTTCCACCGACGGGGAGAGCATATTATCCCAGGCTCAGCAGCTGGCCGGCTGTGATCCTGCTAGCCCCAGTCTTTCCTGGGGTCATCTGAAGATCAAACCTCTACCTGGAAGTAGCTGCTTACCTTTCAGGTTCTGAGGGTTGTCTATGATGAAATTGCCATTCCACACTACGGCGAAGTCCACGGCCAGGTTGCTGATGTCCATCCCGTCGTACTGGTACTACAAGGAGAGTACACACATGGTCCTGTCACTAGGAGCCAGGGCCGCACAGCAGCCTTCCTTGCTGCTCAAACAGACCCCATGGCAGCCCTTCTGTGACTCTCGGTCACTAATGCCACCAACATGCCGCCTCAACCCCTTAACCTGGCATTCAGTGCCTTCGAGTTTATGTCTCCAGCTTTTGTCTCTACTGCTCTTTTTTAGAGATCTTGAACCCACCTAGCTCCAGCACACCTGCAGACGCCTCTGGGTCTGGGTGGCATCCCTATGTCACCAGGAATGCCATGTGCTGGGCTGGGCAGCTCCCCGCAGAGATGTCTGGGTCTTCTTCACAGAGGTGCTAGTGGAAGCTGAGTCTGCCCACTAGGCTCTTTCTGAAGTGTGTGAAGGGCTGCACAGTTCTCTGTGCGGTCAGCAGGAAGTCCATGAAGCTAGAGGTGATCACCTCTCTCCCTACAACCTCCATCCTTTTAACGCATCCTTATCTTTTCCATCCAGCTTGCATCTATCCTCCCCCGGGCATCACTGCTGCCGGCCCTCCTCACCTCCCTGTTCCCTGGTGCTGTCACTTTGTCTTTAACCTGGCATCTCCTAGGAGCTGTGGTGCATCCTTTTACGGGCAGGCCACGTCTCTCCGGAGAGACCATATGTTTTGGGAGGCAAAGCCAATGCCCCTTGGCTGCCCTGTCACCCCTACAGGGCCTGGAAGGGCTCACAGTGACAATCAGGAGGGGCTGGCTGGCCAGGCCCTGTGCAGTCCTCTCTCTGCATGCTCAGTAGCCCCCTGGCAGAATGGCATCAGTCCACCATGATCACTTCTAGCTTCATGGACTGCCTGTCCTGCTGACCACACGGAGGAGCGTGGAAAGGACCCCAGGCACCCCTGGAAAGGACTGCCCAGCCCAGCCACATAGCTGCAGAGGGCGTGTCACCGCTGCCGGCCCCCCGCCCGACCTGCCTGCCACCTCCCCCCTTTGTTGCGCTCCATTTCTTTCTCGCCCGCCTTCCCTTGCACTTGGCCGCCTCCCACCGATTACAAATTCTATCAAGTGCCCGTGACCCCAGCATCTGACAGCTCCCTGATAAGAGGCCCAGATTCTCTTTATCTCTCCCAGGCGAATTAGCTTCCCTCCACACCTTTGTCAGTCCCCCATCTCCCCATCTCTCTCCGAGCTGACCCCCCACAGTCAGAGACAAGGAGCTGGCTGATAAAAACATCTTCTCCGGGCCAGAACCATAATTAAACACCTTCTGTGGTTTCCCTCCTCCATTTGGGCCAGGTTTAACCCTTGCTGTTCTTGGAATGCCCCCACCTTCTTTCTCCTCCCTCCTCCTACCCTGCTTTCCTCTCTGGTGATGGTGACACCCTTCTGGTTCTTCATACCCTGTGTGGGGACAGGGAGTTTGTTCTTTAAACTTCACCAAGATTTCAACCTCTACAGTGAGGTTCCTCTGAGTTTGTCTTCTCTGATACTGCTAACCTGCCTGGCCTTGGCTGAATGAGAAGCCTGGGGTGTTTGCTGCTATCTCCGTCTCTGGGGAGTAGGGTGAGCCAAGGCCTTGGCATGGGCAGGAGAGAAAGCCCTGGACCCAGTTGAGCCCCGCCAGGTCCTCTTACCGAGCTGTTCTGGCACTGGACGCTGGAGCTGTTGAAGCGCAGGGCAGGGACCCGGTGGATGGCCCCCTGGATGTGGAGGACGCATTCATAGCCACGCTGGCCGGACTGAGGTTGGGGCAGGTTGCGAGCCTTGAGGGTGATGGGTTTCACCTCCCCTACTGGAATCAGGATCTCCTCTGTGGGCACCAGCTGGGGACAGTCCTGGGAAGCAAGCAGAGAAGCTCCTTCTGTCCTCTGCTGACACCTCCAACTCACCTGAGCCCAGATAGGGGCTGCTCTGATTCCAGGCCGGAGCCTCTGTGTCCAGGGCCATGCCATGTCACCAGGGAAAATGAAATCTCCCAGCACTCCTGGGCTCTGATACTGTTATGGCTTAAATGTACATGTCCCCCCAAAGTCCCATGCACTTGTAAGTGGGACTCTGGGGAGGTGACTGGAGATTGGATGTCTGACACTGGGTCTTGAGGTGTGACACTCATCTCTGGATTCATCCACTGATGGGTTTATAGCTGGGTTTGACGTTGAGAGGTAAAGCTTGAGGGGAAGAGGTGGTCACTGTGGCCGTGGCTTGGAAGGGTTTCATTTCTCCTACTCCCTTGATCCCTCTTTGCTTCCTACCTGCCATGCTATGAGCTCTTTCTCCTCTGCCATGCCACCCTCCTTAGACTATGGACTGAACCCTCCTACAAAGTGTGAGCCAAAGTAAATCTTTTCTTCTTTAAATTATGGGTGTTGGATATTGTGTCCCAGTGATAAGTAAGTAACTACGACAGGTACTGTCATCAACACCTACAAATATATTAGGTCTGTGCATCACAATCTAAGAATTAATTTTCAAGCATCAGCACGGCATGCAGTGGATTTCATCTCTGAGACACTGGATCAAAGAGCCTGTCCCCAGCTTGGGCACCCCACTCGGTTTTCATCTGGCTCCACAGCTCTGGCTCCTCTGCCCCTCACATTGTCCAGTGCCCAAGGCGGCCCGTTATCATCAGCTTCAGCTTCCCGGCTCCAGCAGAGCTGGGCTTTCCAGGAGTTGGATCAAGCCCTCCCAGCGTTGTTCTAAATAGTTGCTCTGGCTTTTTATCTCATTTCATTACCAGGCCCTGCGTGAATGCCGTTTTACTTTGGAAAACAAAACGCAAACAAGAAAGCTGTGGCAGGGGGAGTGATGGGAAAGGCCCTGAGAGAGAAAGTGAGAAAGAGATTGAGTTTTCAGCTCTGTGCATGCTGCTTCTCTCCCAGCTCCAATCTGATTCTCCCTCTCTTCCGGGGAAGTCGTGAGCCTTGGAGTCCCTGGCAGCGAGGATGTGGAAATCTCCTTCACAAGGAATGATTTCCTGTCTTCTAGGATCAACTCCACGAGGAACGCCCCCCTTCCCTTCCCCTTCTCTTAGGGCTTGTTTCTGGACGGAGCTCTTGGAGGTTCCTGGGGCTGGAGTTACTTACGAGGCCTGAAAGGGGTGCTACTGACATTTGCTGTCCTGGGGCTGGAACTGCTGACTGCCTGTGAGTGTGGGAAGTTTCCAGACAAGAGATTGTCCCTGTGTGGATGCCCGAGGTGAAGCCTGTTCAGGAGCCTTGTGTAACACCAGCGGTGCTGAGCAAGGTCATCGCCTCTGCCAGGCACCAGGAGGCCGGCCATTCTCTCCTTCAGGGAGAACCTAAACAGCTGCTCTTCTCCCCAGGTTCCAGTTGCAAACCCAGCATGGTCTGGCTCCTGCCTATCTAGTAACACTGAGGTCGTTGTGCGGCTATATCCTGAATGCATGGCTAGCTCTGATGAGTAGGCTCTCTTTCCTGAATCTACCTGAGGAGGCTTTTCTCTTCACCAAACACTAATTCCTACTTCCCACCTCTAGCTTCCTCCTGTCCCCAGCCATACACTGGCCTTGCTTTTATCATTACATCTGCTTACATCCTCTTCCTAGGAAGCCTATCACTACCCTTTCCCTGCATTTGGCTTTGCACCGGGTATTGGATAGTCTGCCATGACTTCCTTTAACCCAGAGAACTCCAACTTCTTGCTGAGGTCCCCCCCTCACTGGGTTGTGAGCCTCCCGAGGAGCAGGTACCCTCTTTTCTGCCCCTATGTTCTCAGCTTGCATCTCACCACCTGACCTATACAGAATGCTTGGTCTTTGTTCATGGGAGGATAAATGTAAAGAGGAAAACAAAGCAATAGGCAAAAAGATCTTCCAAGTTTCATTTTAGCTTCACCTTTGTAGATTGGTTAGAGCTGAGGGAAGAGCCTGGCTTCTGTGCATCAGCCGACTTGAGGAGGATTTCAGGTTCCAGAAACGGGGACTGGAGAAGGCCATGGCTTCTGGAGCCACATGATCACCAAAGGGGAGTGTGTGCATCTGTTAAGGAATCTCGGGAATTCTAAGTGCTGGGCCAGGGGACACTTCCCATGGATGTCTATCCCGGAGGTCTGCATGGTGCTTCAGGGTCACTAGTAGTACCTTCTGCTCCTTGGTCGATTGCGTGTGAGGCCTCAGGGCAGGTGCAGGTTCCATGACGTACAGGATCCTGAGGGAGCCGTGGGGCAGATGGGCCCAGGCAGGAGCCAGCATTCACACTGTCTACTCCTAACTGCTTTCTGCTGCACTTTCCCTTTCATTCCCTGAGGCACTCAACAGAGGCTTCACATATTTACAGCCCCCCAAAAAATGAGCTCCACTTTAGGGGAACCCAGGGGTCCTGCCAAGAAGGCTATGCCTTGTCCTCTTAGTGGATAAAAACTTCAACTTCAAATATAATAAGTTAGAACTTTAATTTAGGAGAGAAATAGGGCGAAGGTATAATGTGGTATGTGTGTGTGTGTGTGTGTGTGTGTGTGTGTGTGTATTTGTTTACTGTTTGTAAGGGAAGGAGAATAGATTTTCAGATTCTGAACCACTTGATATATCCTAAGTGGTGAGCAGTTGTTTGTCATCTCTAATGAGCTTAGAATACAAACTCAAATTTCAGTAGCAAGGTCTTAGAGATGAATGTTTGGAAATATGATGCTTCAGGTTGGTAAATAAGATTGTAGAATTATTTTAATTTTGATAACAAAAAGCACAATTGGCTCTCAGTATCCATGGATTCTACTAATCAAGAATCAAAAAACTTTGAAAAGAATTCCATAGGTACTTTTCATGTATAGAATTTTTTCTTGTCATTATTCTTTAAACAATACTGTAGAACTGAGTTACATATCATTTACACTGTATTAGTTATAAGTAATTATATAGATGACTCAAAATATTCAGGAGAAGGTTCATGGGTTATATGTAAACCCTGTGCCATTTTATGTGAGGGAATTGAGCATCCAAGCAGATTTTGATATTCACAAGGTACTAGATTCAATTTCCCAAGGCACTAAGAGATGACCACACATACCATGTATAAAGTGTACGCACACACACAGTCTTTTGGCCAGCATGGGCTTTGGAGAATGATGAGCAGATTTTATGAAGACACTCAAACATGTTTTAAGGGATTCTAGAATTTTAGAAAACTTCCCCTTGGCCTCCTGTTTCAGATTTTTAGGAATTAGATTTAGGATCTCAAGTGACGAACAGGCTGCAAGATCGCCCCAGTAGAAAAAGAATCTCTTAGGTTTTGCTTATTTGGCGATTGCTCTTGGGCCAGACAGGAGTTTTCCTTCTGTTTTTCAGGGCAAAGGAAAGAAGTTGTTGAAGTCAAAGGTACTCTCTCCATCGGGGGCAGGGGTAGATTCAGACTTTGGGGTTGTGACACAATTCTGGTGAGCCCATCAGCGAGGGGTGGTGGGTTTGGGTGGAAATGGCAGTGGGAAGGCAGAGGGCAGGTGCCAAAGGGCCAGCAGCTGGAGAACTGCCAACTTGTTGGAACTTTCGTATATCTGGAGCTTACGGAAGGTGATGGATTTCACCAGATATAATGAGGCCATTTCCAAGTCATTTGCTTCTGTCAGTGCGTGCACGCGTGCACACACATTCTTATCCAAAGGACTGGAAAGGCAATAATCATGAATGCTTTTCTGTCAAATGCTAACACTGTTATTGATTCTTAAGATGCTAATTGGTCCTACTGACCCTCACAGCTTTTGGAGTATCATCTTTCAGTCCTCCTATCCCATGGCCAACTATGGCCAGGTCACCTTCTCAGCAGCATCTTCATCTAAACTGAGATGAACAGATGTCCTATTTGGGGACATCCCAGGGCTGGAGAAGGCCAGGAAGTTGGTGCAACTATGGGGAGTGGGGGACCTTGCATGGAGCATGGTGCGCTTTGGGGCTGCGTGACCCACTCGGCTCCCCTGTGTGCTGCCAGCTTCTGTGCTAGGACCTGTTGGCCCTCTGAAATGACTTCTCCCATGTGGAAATGGCATTATCTTCACCCACTGGACTTCAAAGAGAGACAGCAGCCAGCATCCTGGAAAGCTAATCGGATTTATTTGGTTCTATCTTTCCCCTGGGGCAGGGCGTAAAGAAGATATTTATGTATCTACATCTCACTAGGCCTGGTTTAGCCATGGAAGGAGACGAGTTTTAAAAGCTGAAAGACATACATACTCCTGCACACCTCGCTTACTAACCACGTCACAGCCTTATCCAGACGCAGGAGGCAGAGATGGGGGGCCGGGTTTCCACCAGAGAGCTGCTGTGTTCCCGCTGTTAGGAAGGTCTGCCTCATTATTGGTTCAGTTTGTATTCCTCATCTATACAGTGGTGGCAGTGCTACCTGACAACCCTAGATGGCATGAAAGAAGGCGTAAAGTATGACGTAAGGGGCAATAAGCTGGACTAACAACTATTAATATCATTACTGCACATTTCTCACGGGGATGTATATCTGGACACACAATTAGAGAAGGCCAGCCTGCAACACTGACTCTGAACCCTGATGTCTGTACTTGTCTGATGATCAGAGTGAAAATATTTCACTTGTGTAAGCCTCAGCCTATCTGTCCTAGCATCAACTTCACAGAGCAGTGAAGGTTAGATGAGATTTTTACACACACACACACACACACACACACACACACACACACACTACTTCATATATGATGACCAGTCAGCAGGTGTTAACTTCTAATATTTTTATATTTGAATTGCATTCCTCAGTGGAGCTGCTCCTCATGGTCAAATGTCAGCATGGACTCTGGAAGGTTGTGGGCAGAAGCACTGTGCACACATACACTGCCAGCTTGGTGTCTGGTAAGGGCACTGCTGACCTGTCTTCCATGGGAAGTTCCTCAGCCTGTGGAGATGGACTTTCACTGGTCCAGCCACACCCTGCACCCTCATGACCATCAGGCAAGGGGCCAGGCTGAAGCTGTCCTGCAAGTGGCATGCTGCCACGGCGATCAACATCCTCACAGGCCCTGGTTTTCTGTACAAAGCATACTACTCAGTGTTTGGGATGCATGAGTTATCTATTGCCTTAGGCAAGACCCCTACATTTTGGCTTCTTGGCTCAAAAAGATGTCAGATATGCATTACGTGATGTTTTCAGGCTGTTTCAAGAATCATCTGAAGTGCTATACGTCAGTGGTTCTCAAATCTTTAGCGTCATCTAGGCTGGGACCCATGAATTTGAATTTCTAACAAGTTTGTGGGTGACGTGAGTGGTGTATGTGCCCCTGGCAGGCACACTTTGAGAATTCCCACCGTATGTGAAAAAAATGACAAATGTGTGATGCATTAATATTGCTACATTATCCAAAGAAGCTAATCAGCCGTATATTGTCTCTAGAAAGTAGGGAGACATAAAACTTGATTGCAAGACTTGCTACATGATTGGAAATAAAAAATGGAGATAGTCTAAGGGCTCCAGAGAGACAGTTAGGGGTGCCCAGTCCTGGTAGCAACGTGATGACGTCAGATGGGACTCCTGAGAGAGCGAAGGAGAACTCACCCCAGCTTGGCATGTGCACCTTTGAGGTTCCTCAGAGTTTCAGGAGCAAAGGGGGTCTCCTAAGCAGGAATTTGGACAAGACTGGGGAGGGTCCCCTAAAGCAGAGCTGTAGGCAGCAAAGTCCAGGACCTGAGCATTTTGCTAGGAAGATTATGTGACTGAGAGTGGCTGAGAGCTGAGGTATTTAGGAAGCAGAGGAACTGGTCCTAGTAACCTCAGGGGCCTTTGCACCCCATTTCCTTAAGTCTGGGCTTCCCCTCCTGGCTTTCCAGAGAGTCAGTCCCTACACTGTGCCAGGGGCCAGCACGCAAGTCAGTAAGACAGCCGTCATCAAGCCCAGTCTCACTCAGGGAGATGGGAGGAGACAGAAGAACCATTCCTTTTCCCCCAAGCCACTGACATCAAGGACAGGAAAGGAGACTGGAAAAAGATGGAAAGTCTTTGCGCACCCATAGCTCTTTTTGGTGTTAATTTGCACTTGAGTAGCAGGGAGGCAATGGCACCTCTCTGCCCTCTCCCTGGAATGCCCAAAACTCTTACCATGGCCCAGAGGCAGCTGGATTTCTGTGGCTCCTAGGTGGTGTGAAGGTGGCCTGGCCTGCTTCTAATTAGCCTTTGGGCTCAGCCCTCAGGCTTCCATTCTCCTGAAGAGGTTGTCTTGCTCTGTGTGAATGCTGGCTCACCTTTGCTCCAGCAGCAAGGTGTCACCCAGGCTTGGCTTTGGGGTTCTCTCTGCCTAAGGGGGTAGCCAGTGAGGCAGCCTCTGACCTACATCTGCACTTCACCCTGTCTCTGGGTTCTAGGATCCTCCTCCATCTATTTCAAGTAGCCAAAGTGAAGGGCAGTTTCTGAGGCTGTCAGTCACAATCTGTCACTGCCCAGCCCATGCTTCAGACCCAGCCCTCCTGTGGCTGCTTCCCATAGCCATTGATTGGTGGCTCCCAAGCTATGTTCCCCTCCAGCCCTCACCCTCAGCTCTCAGGCCCTTTTCCCAGGTAAGAAGATAAGTTTCCTACCCTTGTAGAATCTCAGGGCTGAAATGAACTCCCAACATCCACCAAAGTCAAAGTGGTGCTTTCAGGCCAGCAAATGCCAGCATGCCCACTGGACAGAGAGAAATCCTCTTGGGATAATTCCTGGCACACCAGGTACCTTGTCCCGCCACTCCGAGGTCCTGTGGATGAGTCTGCTTTTGTGCCACCATTTACGTCTCTTCATTTTCAGGCAGACAAATTTCACTTTTCAGACTGAATAGAACACATATTGTTTTGGAAACTAAGAAGAATCCAAGGCTATGAGTGTTTGTTTCAGGAAACTTTCAAGGTCTCTTTTTTTATGTTTGGCCATGAAGATGCAGAAGCCTCCATTTCTTGGCCTCTTAGACAGGTAGACATGCTTCCCATCACAGAATGTGGGCACAAGGCTCACTGCCCATCATTTTCCTTTGCATGCAGCTGGGAAACAGCCACTGAAAAGGGCCCTAAGGGTTGAACAATAAGGTCCTCATTGTCCCATGCATTGTCCCATGCAGGGAGGGGTGTACAAAGTCTATAGTGGTGTAGAAAAACACTACACCATCACTACTATTTGAATTTTCTAAAAGGTAGAACAAGAGGAAATATGTTTATGAGGACATGGACATCTGTGTGACACATATGATCTTTATAGTTGTTCAAATCACACTGTCATCTTTGGACCTGCAGAGCAAGGTAGACTGACCAGTAGGTTGCACTGTCCTGAGGGATGCTGGGGACATGCTGGAAAGTCAACTCCCCTCAGTCACAGACTGGAATAGTTTTTGAAACGATAAGCCGGGTCACACGTTACCGTATTGATAACAAAGGTGCGTTAGGTTTTAGGGGTGGGGCTTCATATGATAAAAGCAGACAGCCATGCCAGCTTATTTCACCAGCTGGACTGCTCTCTTTCTCCAAGGCCACCAACCAGTTGCAGTCAGAGCTGAAGGACCACTGAATGTCAGAGCTGGAAGAGAAGCTGGCATGAAAGGACGGCTGAGACTGGCTGTCCTGTTGAACTAGACCAGTGTGCAGCCAAGCAAAGGGCAAGGCTCAGAACAAACGTACTTGCTGCACTCCTCAAGAGCACCAGCTGGGCTCGATGTGTTTCCTCTCGGCCTTTGGTCTCAACCCACTACCTTCAAGCTTTTGAATACACTAAGTCTTGGGAGTTGAGCAGATACAGCCTCTCTTTCTGGAATCATTTATTGCTACTTCTTTGAGCTTTATAGTGACATGGCTTTGACATACAGAACCTTGGGCAAGAGGACCAAGATGGGCCAGGACCAGAGATAGTCAAGCCATTGGACTGACCATCTGGAGAGGCAGCTCTGATTCACAGGGGATGCTGCCAGGCCAAGGTGAACCTTCTTACCTCTGAAATATTGATGCGGCCCTCCTGAAAGGAGCAGGTAGTGGGGTCATGAGTGCAGAGGTTGCGGTATTTGCACCAGTGGCAGCGGAAGGCGCTGTTGACACAGGACAGGCACCTGCAAGGACAGGGACAGTAAGAGGTCAGGCTTGCAGTCACATGTCATGAGGAAGTCTGTGTACATCCCAGTCTTGCTCGAATGAGAGCGGACAGGTGGACAGTGGTTTCTGTAATGCTAGTCCTGGTTTCTTGCTAATTTTCTGGTTGCAAGAACACCTTGGATGGAGAATACATCTTATAAGGATCATGACATCGTGGGGAGCTTGGAAATTTGCCTTGGTGGGAGTATTTAGACCACAAAAATTGGCAAATGCTATGTACTAGGTTTGTTTCTCTAATTGCTGGTAAGTAACTCTTTACCAACTCACTGCAGCCTATGACAGAGTAGCCATAGGGGCACAGAGGTGGAACCCAGGCAGATATGAGTGCAGTCTTGCTTCTGCTGCTGGGCCCAGAGTCACCCGAATGAGTCATTTCAGTCTCTGAGCTGGAGTTCCTTCACCTGCCTGTAATAAAATAGTCCTCTCCACTCCACATGGATGTTTTGTGTCAAACAGGATAACTATGGGAATGGGCTTTGAAAAGAACATCGCTAAACATGACTATTATTTTCAAGTGCTTGAACTGCCTGTGATTTCAGCCTGTTAAATACAGTAATGTTCGCCTGTTAACAATGGGCTATTGCATCTGTGTTCCTGGGCTTGGGGACTCAACAGTATTAAAGGGTAACTTAGTCTGACATCACTGGAAGGTCAGGCACGGAGCAGTAGGATGTGCGTATGGTACATATATTCCTTGCCAGGGCGAACACTTCTTCCCTTCTGGTTTTACATGGAGACTGTGTATGTTGTTTTGGCTTAGTGTGTATGGTCAGGTCATCATAGCGGAAATGGGTTTGGTGGGTGGGGTTGCTCCTCAGTCCCCTGACAGCTCCATTACTCCATAGTCTTTCCTGCAGAGACTTAGCTACCATGAACCAGACCGGGGCTGCAATCTGGCGCCACCTAGTGGGACTCCGGTGACATCTGGATGGTTGGGGCACTAGGAAAGGGTTACCTGCTAATAGGCCCGCATATTGAGGTGCCGTGGCCTATCTACACTTCATTTCCCCGGGTCAATGAGCTTTCTCCCCTTCTGCTTATGTACAAAGTTATTTAGTCTCTGAGCCTAGATCAGTGCTTCATCGTGTACTTTCTGATTGATTGGCTGTTGATAATATCTCATGATTCAGCAAGTAGATAATGAAAACAGACCAAGGACCAAAAAATGATGGTATCTATCGGAGCTACAGACATGAACCTTTTGCTGGCTAATTTTGTAATGGTTACTGCAGTGTTTACTCTTTTGGGCCTCAGTTTACCATATCAAAAGGTGGGAACTGAACTTGATAATTGTGACTTTTAAATATGGATGTCAAGGGAGAAGAGTAAGATGGATCATGTTTGGAAATAAAATGGAAACTCTGCTGTCAAGGAGATCTGGTTTTTCTTCCTGGTAAAACTTGCTGCTCCCTGTGACAGCATCTCTGTTGCCATAGCAATCCATCACTGAAAGCAGTGATGTCACACTGGATTGCCAGGGTGGTGAGGCGCTGTCACAAACAATGGGTTCTAGCCCACTATGTTTGTGAGGAGGCTGGTAAGTTCTGTCTGGGTTGCAGGCATTCCGCAGAGCAAACGGGCTGGAATGCAGTGGTCAGATGTCATTTTTGCCCACTTCAGCTTTGGCTACCCTCTGCGCTGCCTGGTTCTCTGTTGGCCATTTTCAGCTCTCATTCCATCTTTCTCTACACATCTACTGAGTTGTCCCAATGGGTTCAGATACATTTCTTTGGCTACAGTAGAGGTATCACAACCCCAGATTATTCTGATCTTGTAAATCAAGATGAGAGATGGGGAGAGACTAAGGACTGGCTCACTGGTCTATTTTAATGGCTGAAAGTTCCTTTGGGGCTTACTGGCAAACACACCCCCTCCCTACCTTGATGCTGAGCCCACTGCGCTTCCAACTTGGCCCCTGCCGACTCTCTGCCCCTTAGAGTTCTGCCTGTTACACAGACCCCAGTGCTCTTATCCAGGGCAATGGGAAAGATGGGCTGGTAGGCTATGCCCGAGTACTGTCCCTCTGGCATAGCTGCATTCTCCTCTTGGCTGGACATCCATCACAGTTATTAGCCCTATGATAATTCTGTGGTTCTGGTATCAAGAAACACATTTCCTTCTCTCTAAACCAAGCAGCGCATGAATGCCCAAAACTGTGCCTCAGTTTGTCTGTCTCTCCCCACCTCTGGCCTTGTCCTTTACTTTTTGAATGTTCCCAGCTTCCTGCATGGTAGTAGGGGCTCCTCTTGGGAGGATACAGTTGGGAGGCATTTATCTGCCGCAGGTGGCTGGCAAGGTCAGCTGAGCTGAACTCAAGGCCCTCTAGAAAGTGCAGTTCAGTTTGTCTGGTTTTCCCTCCTGATTCACAAACTGAAGGGCAGATCAGGGGCACAGTGAAGTTAAATCCTCTGTCAAGCCTCTCCATCTGAGGTCCTTTCTCTGTGTGCTCAGAGAACCTACTTTCTTTGTGTTCTATCCTTTGTGGGTACTTGAGTGGCTGACACCTCCAGTTCCGCCTTCTTCACTTACCTAACTCCAACTACAAAGCCATCACCAATTGGTCCACAATGGGGATCTTTTCTCATCTCTTGGGTTATGATCCTTTTTACTGTCCTGGCTTGAGAGAGTTGGGGGAGTGAGTGCAGGGTGACGGAATGAGACTGAAAGCCCTGGACAATGAATGCTGCTCACTTCTGCCCACATGTTGTACCTGGCCCTCTCAGGAGACTAGGGAGTGTCTACACCCTGCTTCTCTCTTAAAGGAGCTTAGACCCAAGGGATGGAAGCCCCACTCCCACATCCCCACCCAAAGCTGCTTCCCAAAATTCTTACAATTGGTGGGCACTGCAGTTGTAAAACTTGAACTCAGTGCTGACAAACATCTTCCCTGTCTCTTTGGATCTCAGCTGTAGCTCTAGTCCGAACCAGTCTGGAAAAATGTAGAATGAAAGAAGGAATGAAAACCTGGCAGTTCCGTGCAGGAAAAGGCTTTTCTGGGGTACAGACAAAAGATAAAACCCAACTGATCCTTCCCCTGAGAGAACCTCTTTGGCTGGTTACCTGCCCACTCCTCAGACCCTCACTCGGGTAGGAGGTGACAGATTCCATGGTGGCCCTGACCTCAGTAAGAGATGTTCCACTGCTGTAACAATTTTAGAAACATCAGGCCAGAGCCCCTTAAAATCCCAGGTCTATGGAGAAAACTGGCCAAGGCCTGAAGTCACTCTCATCCGCAGAAGGGACAGGCCTTGGCAGCTCCTTGTACTCTGAAGTTATAACCTACTCGGGAACAAGTGCTTCCCTTCACCCTAAATTTATCCGGGAGCAATGACACTTTGTTTTCAGACTCAAGCTCTCTAAGCTCGTATAGCATCTGCTTTTCGAAGATGGGGTCAAGCAACTTCTGTGCCTGCTACTTGTGACCTCCAGCCACACCATGGCAGAGCAGCTCCCAGTCTCCGGCTCTCTGAGCAGATACTTCTTACCTTGATCCAGAGGGATGGCAGGGACATCCTTGGGCCCAGGAGACAGGCAGATCACATTGCTGCCAGTCACCCGCCCATCCACCTCTGTCAGGTTCCCAAAGGCACAGGTGATGCCTGCAGACAGATCTGGAGCGTCACTCACATCCAGGTTGAGCTGTGGGAGGAGCAAAGAGCTCAGGAGACCCAGGCTTCAAGGCTGGTGCTGCCTGGGCCTATTACTCACTGATCAGTCCTGACCTCATCTATCAAAGTAGGGAGCTGATCTAGGTGATCTTCCAGCTCTGTCAATGAACAATTATGGTAATTAATTGCTCAGTGGTGTGCAGGGCCAATAGTCTTTATTAATATTATTATTAATTGATTTTTCAATCTTGTCCAGCATCAGAAGGCACTAGGGGTTAGGGGCGAGGAAGGAAAGGTACCAAAATCCATCTTAGATCCTGCTCATTTTGACATGGAAATCAATTGCAAAGCACCATGGGAATTAGAAAGTCATGAGCTGAGGTCTTCATCAGGAGACTTCAGCCTGGCTTCCTAGGAGAGCAAGTATCACCAGTCTGGAGGTTTGCCAGGAGCTCGCTAGGTTGGTGCAGAGAGGAGCTCCTCATTCTGGCTACCATTGGTTCACAGGCTGCTTAGCAGGCTGTGGGGTTCCTGCAGTTCCTATTCTGCTGTTTCTTGGGGCTCTCTGCTCTCCAGCGGTTCTTCTGGAGTGGAACAGGCGATTTGCAAGGAGCTCAGGGGACCAGGGAGGGTGTTGCCAACAGCTCCACAGCATCTGTTTCCTCTGGGTTCCATCATGGAGGCCAGTGGTCTCCAGTCTTGTCAAGTTTGAAGGTGTTCTTTTGAGTGGTAAAAATATCACAGACTTTCAGAAGCATTTGTTAATAGAGAAAATATCGAATGGCAAAAGGCTGGTCTCAATTCAGTGCATTTTTCGATGACTTTTTACTCAATTATCACAATACATAGCCAGGGGGTGCTTGAATAGGCAAAAAATGTGACTGGCTCGCTGTGGCAATGAGCAATGCCCTGGGCTTCATGGCATGACACTCCTGCCTTCTCAGAGTTGGGGGAGGGGTAGGGTGGCTTCCCTTGGTCTTCCTATCAACACTTGGCAGTGGCTTTCTTGGTCACAACGATAAAAGCTGTTACCCAGCCTTTTCCTGAGTTTGTCCTTGAATCTCTGCTTCAGTTTGCTATCCGTGGGGACCCAGGTATCCCACTTCCCCTGCTTGGTTCCTTGGCTCTTGGAGAGCTGAAACCTAGCAGAGGGGGTGAATGGGCCTAGATCCTGTGAGGTTCATTAATGAGTTAACTCTTGCAAGGGCTCCTAAAACCTGCAGGATGAAGTCATGGCTAGGACTTGACAGTGTGAAGTGTTTGGGTTGCACCAGGACGTGCGTAAGGGTGCTTTTGCCCTCTTTAAGTACATATGGACTTCTTATAGACATAGAGACAGCTTGCAGACCTCTTTAGAGAATATAATGAGTGGATGATGGTAAACGTGGCGTAACAAGTGGGTGACGTACACAGAGCGCACAAAGAAAATGTTACTTGGTATAAGAAGTATTCTGTCATAGAGCTTGTCATTGAAGGCAAAATTTGGATTTACAAAGCAGATCCATGGGTAATGGATGCACAGGGAGTATGGGAAATGGCTGTACACTTTACACAGGAGTTACAAGTTTTCAGTAGTTTCTTTGGACCACCTGAAGCCTGATCAATGCACAGATACCTGTGTAAGCACTAAAATGCATACCCGCCAGGTGCATGCCCTGCCCCTCCGACTCCCTGCTGAGGCACCCACCTTCTGGCTGTGCTCGGACACAGAGATGCTGCTGGGCTTCACAGCCAGCCTCATACACTGGCTGATGCTGGCGGCAAAGCGATTTGGTTCCTTGTGCCGTTGGCACTTGTCCCTGCGGGAGCACCTGAGGTAAACACAAATTAACAAGAGGTCAGGCCTGGGGCCCACGTGCTTGGCTTTGTCCCCAGGTAAGACGGTTGTGCTGTGCTGAGGCCTGTGGCTTTTCTTCTCCTGGCGACCTACAGTGGACTGTAGGGGGGTCTGGGGATTCCCTGGGGGTCGGTGTCACAGGCAGCTAAGGACAGACTGGGGTAAGGAGCAGTTCTCAGCACAAGGAAGGGAGCGGCTTGGCTAGAAAAGATATCCCTTTCCTTGTCTGTGCTGCTGGATACTCAGATGGTGAGTGAGGGAAGTCTGAGGGACTTGAGTGGTAGCACCGCCACGGACTCAGAATACGCATCTGGAGCCAGGGTGCTACGCCCACACCAGGCCTACTGCCCTCTGTGCACCCTCGGGCAGGTTACTTGGTCTCCGCTCTGCTTTCTGCACTGCAGAAGGGCGAGGGTGGTGGGAAGAGCCCGCCCCAAGGGGTGGGGGAGGAACAAGGGCGAGCGAGGTAGGGCAGGTGAGGGCCCTGTGCTTGTCAGGTGCGTGTCAGCACCCGCCCTGCAAAGCCAGTACTAGCAGTGACGGTGCATCCTGTTCTCACGCTCTTCCAGAAGTTAGAAAACAGGAGCGGGGTCCTCGCTGTGTGGGGCAGAGTGCTCATGATCTTATGGGTGGATTAATGGCTCTTTGACGGCAGAAGTTATGTTTTATTCATTGGGACAGTCCACCTGTCACGGGGAATATTTTA
>PVLD010006806.1:47698-97206 GCA_004027595.1 Dinomys branickii | reverse complement strand
ATGTATGTATGTATGTATAGAGGAATATATATGAATATACATATGTGCAGGAGGGCTAACATGGTTCTACTATTGTATTATATCACTTAATGCTAAGCAATAATCGAAGACAGGATATTAGATTAATAGTGTATATCTGTATGTGTTAGCCTGAACACACACTTCGAAGATATCAATATGTAAAGCAGCAACAAGCGGTTTTTTTTTTGTTGTTGTTGTTGTTGATGTTGTTGCTGTTGTTGATGTATGCCTGCTTTGTTTCTTGTCTTTGGATTTTTGGTTTTTGTGTTTTTTTTTCTGTTGTTGAGAGGATTAACTGTCTGACTAAATTTGCATGTCTGTATATGGGTCCATACATCTACAATTCGAAGATATCAATGGATAAAGCAATAACCACTGTTGATACCATATCACCTTGTCTATAGATTAGTTGTGATTGTACTATTTTCTATGATAATTGGTGTCTGTTTGTCAATATGTTTTTGTACTTTTATGTTTCTAAAATAAAAAAAAAAAAAGAAAATCAACGTGATGGCTTCTCAAAACCTAGAAACAGAGGTACTATTTGTTCCAGATATACTGTATCACACCTTTTTACACTCAAAGGAATTACAGTCAGTGTGCTACAGGGAGAGCCGCATATCCACTATTAATGCACATTTCAGAATCGTCAAAATGAAGAACTAGCCTTTCTTTATCGATAGGTAAACCAGCCTTTCTTTACCAATACATATATATTTAATGCAGTACTGCTCAGTCATACTGAAAAACATTTTTTCATTTACAGGAAAAATGGAGGGATCTGGAGACCATCGTGCTGAGTGACATACGCCAGACTCACAAGATACACATCAAATATTCTCCGATATATGTGAAATCTAAAAAGGATAAAATGAAAGTACAGGGAAACTATTATTGGAAACATGAAAGGAAATGAGGACAAGAAGGAGAGAGAGAAGCATCAGGATGGGTAATACGATTGAAATATATTATATGCATTGAAAACTTTCCACAAAATATGAAACTGGGGGGAGGGTAGAACAGCAGCATAACAAGGGATAAAAGTTACCCACGGATGTTATGTGCACGTATGAATATTTGCTAAGATAAAGCCCATTGTTCTGTATAACACATATATACTACTAAAAATGATAAGAATAAAACTTTAGAGTTATGGTAAAACAAGAATTCTAGACCAACCATTCCTAAGATGACTGCTTCATGTATAAGTTTTTATTATATGAGATTTTAAGCCAATTCACCTGACCAGCTCTGCCCCCAAACAAAATTCTCATGAACTAAATAAAATGATGAGTGCCTTTGAGCATAGAAATGATTTATATCCTTCTACATGTTCCTTGTCACCATATTGAAACAGAAGTTAACACTGACCAAAACGGGCAGAGATATCTGGGATAATTTGGTCTATAAGATAATCCCATCCCAAGAGACTCTTGTTTTCCATAAAATATTGTAAGTTTTGATAGGAATTAAATGTCTAATTAGGCATTTTTCTTACCATTAGTGAATAAATAACATACAGAAAATGATGTGTTGACATTTTCCTGTTTTTAACCTAAACTTCTGTCCAAGCATCAAAATTTCCAAATCAATGTTGAATTTTCAAAATCTTATCAATAACTCTTGTAATTTTTGTATTAAATAATATACCCCTGTTTTCTGGTAACGAGTTATGAGTAAAGATTGATTTATGTCTCAATAGATATAACTTACCATCATAAGCTACAGCATCAGTTTTTAGTTTCATAACTCTTTATGAAATATGTGTGGTGATCAGCATTTATTTCATCTTGAATTAAAACAAGGAACTCTGTGGCTTTCAAAACTGAACTGAGCTTTGCTTCTTACTGAATGATATAAAATTCAATGTTGTGATAATTTTTCTGTTTTAAAACATCCAACTAATCCCGAAAAACTTAAAATGACAAAGAATCTTCAAAAGCATCTTAGAAAGCAAACATTATTTGTAGTTTTCTCTATCTGAGTCAAGATGCATTATTTATGCATTTCTTGCATCTAATCATACAACTAACTCACAAGAGCAACTACTAGAACAGATGGCAAAACCTTTGAACATTAGAGTTTATATCTGAAAAATAGACACTTTATTTTAAAACTGCCACTTGGGAACATAAAGTGCTCTCATGAGGAAAACACAGTTTACACATTAAAGGCAGTCCATAAAATAAAGGCAGATGTTTAAATGACTGTTTAATTAACACAAAACAAACATTTACCTACACTGTGGGGTTGAAGCACTGCAATTAAGATGAAACCTTTAAAACAGTCTGTTATACATGTTATTCAAAGCAATATGAAACATTTTGACTTCTATAAATTTTGTCTTTTTTAACTAAAAAGAACAGTTATTGTTTATCTACAATTAATTTGAAATGGCTGAAAATGATAACTGTTATTTTCTTTTACTTTGATTTAGTGGATTGTGGGTTAAAATGCCCTTGAACCTATAGGGTCTTATAAATACAAATATTATTTTTCACTAATCACACAAGTATGCTCTAAGTTTACCAAGGCACACTTGAGTTATCCAAGGAAATGCTTGTTAAGGAATTAGAGATGGTAGTTCACAAGATGTCATTACACAAAGATAGAGCAAATACACTGCTTATGAAATATGACTGCAGATTGTACAAATGCTTTACAATCATATAAAAAAGAATTAAAGTTAAATCATTTTTATTCTCAATACATTAGGACAAGAAGCATGCTGATAGATATTGCTTATAAAATATAATCACAGATTGTACAAATGGTCTATAATCAAAAATGAATAAAATTAAATCACTTATACTCCAAGACATTAGAAAAGGAAGCATACTAACATATACATTTTTCATAATCCTTTGTTATGGTTTGTGTCTAGGTGCACCTCCAAAGGCACCTGCAGTCATGGAGAGGGCTGTTAGAGTTTATGACTGATTCATGGGTGTGAGAGTTATACCTGCCCTCGGTGGATAGTTTGTGCATGTAAGGGAGAGAAAGAAGCTGCTTTCTACCCCTCCTCCCCTTGTGCTCTTGCTGCTTTTGCTGTGGTCTGCCACCACCAACTGTTGCCCTCTGCCCTGTGCCACTCTGCCTTGGAGTCAGCTGAATATGAACTGAAACCTCCACAAACTGTGAGCTAAATAAACCTTTACTTCCTTGATTTTGAGTGTCAGGTATTTTGTCCCAGCAATGAGAGAAAAGGAACCAAGACACTCTGTTATTTTGCAGGATTGAAGTAACAGGACAAAGAAGAATACTGTGCATACAAATTGACAGAGTGACAGTGAGTTATACTTTCTAAATGGATAGGATCTACTCTTTTAATATATCAAAATAAAAGTACAAAATCGTGTAAGAAATAATAAACTTTAGGATTTATAAGGGTCACTCTAAATTCTATTGGTGACAATAAGATTTATTTGTCCTATTAAAGGCAAGAAAAATGAGAAAGTGATAGTGGCTTATTTGGAGTACTTGAAATACAAATAGAGTTCAAATGGAATAAAATGTCCTCTTTTATATCCAGATGGATTTTCTTCTACAGCAATAAGAATGATTTGCAGACTGATAAAACATAGAATTGATATTATGAATAAGTGTTAGTGTCAAAGAGAGATGTTCAGGAAATTTTTAAAAACTATGTTAACATTTATGAAACAAAAAAAGTAGTGAAGAAACTGAATTGGTGATACAGAGGCTAAAAACTAAAAGAAAGTTAAATGACTAAGATAAAATAGTAGCATTTCTGGGTTTACGGAACTGGTAGAGCTAGCAACAATTAACTGAGGATTCTGATCAACACAAGAAACACTAAGTATTGATATTAAGTCTTCAGTGGCCTATTGGACACAAATAGTCCAGTGAAATATTTTCAATTGTTTGATCCAACTCTTATGAAAACCTTGGTTTGAACAGTTACAGAAAGGATTTTGAAAGAGCAGATAAACATTACCTAGTTATACAAAAAGGAAAGCGCCTAAAAATCATAGTAGAAGTGATGATTTCTTACAAAATTCTTACAGCAAGTTACAAAAGCATGAACTGAGTTACATGATCATAAACTGTCCTGAGTTTAATTACACAAAAAAGTTTAAATATTTCTTTTCTATGATGTTTCAGTTCTTACACTAAGAGCATGAATAAAAAGGTGAATAAAACATCCCCCCAAAATAACAAAACAAACCAACAAAATCAAAATCAAACAGAATTTCTGTCCATTTTGAGAAAACACAAGAAGGGCAGGGACAGGAAAACTTACTAAGCATGCCATATTAAATGTATTTTCACGAAAGTGTACAGTAAATATGTACAGTCATATAATGATTAGAAGTTTGCAGAATCAGCAATGGAAATAAAAAATATTTCACTTTGGTTCTGAAACATGTGTTGGAATATTTTTAAATGTATGGATCGTGTAAACTTCTAAAAATATATAAAATAAGAATATAAAAAGGAATCATTTAGATCAACTATATTTCATTATTTTAGGGTAACTGATGAGAATTGCCTAATCATAGATATATTTTATGAAGTTGTTTGGCAAAATGTTTTATGATTTACTCACAGCTTGAAGGATAAGTTGGAAACAAAGCTTTGTAAATGAGGGGAAGAAGTGTTGAAGGGAGGGGAGAGGAATGGGAGATAAGAATCAAGATAAATCAAGAATCAAGATAAATCACATACAGGTGCAAAGGGACTAAAGCAGAAAACTGGCACTGAGAAGTAGAGTCACCGCTATGATAATACATGGACAAGTGGCTCAGAAACTGGTGCAACTATTTTACAAGGAGTTTGGAAAGGTTTTGAGATTCCAAGTACAGAAGATATCCCCCAGATGGTAGTTTTTGAAGCTGTGAGAATAAGGCCAAATTTGCAGAGGAAACTCCAGGAAGTAGATGAATCCAGGTTTCTGAAGGAAGTCATAGCAATGAGTGTAGCTCGCCCAAGAAGGCCCTGTGGGCTGCAACCCAACTGATAATTCTGTAAGCTCAGGACTGTCCAAGCCATTTGGGGCTCACAGTTCATTATTACCTGCCCTGAGTGCTAGACATGAAGCTACCAGATGTAACGTTTACCCTGTGGGATTTGGTCTTCTTTTGGTGCAATTTCTTTCTATCCCCTTATTGCTGTCTTCTGGAATGGTTCTATACACCTTGTGTCATTGACGACTGGAAGTATTTCTTTATTTTATTTCTTTTATTTTTGTAAAGGATAATAGTTAAGAGTTTGCCTTAAATCTCAGAGGAGACTTTGCAATTGGACTGGTCAGCAATGGTGAAACAGTTAATATTTTGATAACTCTCCAAGACGGATACAAACATTTTACAAAATGAGATGGACACCAGCCTTGTAGAGGCTGGGGTGGAACGCTATGGCAGGGCTAGAATGTTTCCCAAACATCTCGTGTATGAGGATATGATAGTATAATGGGAGTGCTCTGTTCATCAGCACATTCACCCGCAATGGATTCAGTAACTGGATGTGCTGTTAAAAGGTGGGTCACTGGAAATGCGGCCTGGATGGATGTATTTCTTCTTACTCTGCAAAATCATCTTTTGTTTAATCAGTTTTATTGGTACATTTAGATAAACATAATGATCACAGTCATCACAGGAAATCTGCACCTGTATGTGATACATCCTGGCTCTTCTTTTTGCCCAGTTCCCCTCCTCTCCATCCAGTCTCTCTCCTCCTCCTTATTTACAAAAGCTTTGTTTCCATTTCCCCTTCTTTTTTCATTTTTTCCTATTCCCTTTTCCCCCATCCCCTTTCCAGTTGCCCTTACCCTTTGTGCATTTTCTTTCTATTTTACAATATCTATTATATATTTCAGCCCTTGTTTACACTTCCAGTTTCTCACACCAGAAAAGCGATGAGATATTTGAATGTGTTTGCCCAATTTACTTAAGAGTGTAGTCTCAAGGTATACCTATTAACCTAGAAATGTCTCAAGTTTATTCTGCTATATGATAGAGTAGTACTCCATTTAATAAAACATCCTCATCCTCTTTATCCATTCATCCATTCATTTTCAAGACTTAGTTGTTACTATTACTGCTATAACGTGGGTGTGGTATTAGGCCTTTAATTTGGGGGGAAAGATATAAGGTAGGGAATAGCTGATTTAAATGGAAACCATCATTTTAAGTTTTTGCAGAATCTCCACCCTGATTTCCACAGTGATTGCACCATTCTCCACTACCACTATCCATAGAGAATATTTTCTTTTTCCCCACACCCATGCCAGTATTTTTTATTGCTTGATTTTTTAATAATAACCATTCTTTCTAGGATGAGAGGGAATCTATCTGCATCTCTCACAGCAAACAAGACCCGTGTCCATCACCATGCACAAAATTAAATTTAAAAAGGCTCAAACATCTAAATATTAAAACAGAAACACTGAATCTGCTGGAAGTTAGAATAAGCACTTTTAAAGACATACGTGTAGGAAGGACTTTATGAACAAAATACCAATAACACAGGAAATGTTACAAAGAATCAACAGTTGGGATCTCAACTTATTAAACAGCTTTTACACAGCAAATCACCAACAAAGTGAAAAGACAACCCAGAGTTAGAAACAGTGTTATCAGCTGTTCCTCACACCAAAGTCTAATGTCTAGAATTTATGAAGAACTAAAAAAAAAAAAAAAAAAAATCAGAAGCCCCAACTTTAAAGACCCAATCTTGAAATGAGCATCTGAAATGAGCAGACACTTTTCAGGTGAAGAATTATAAATGGCAAATAACTATATGGAAGAGGGTATTCTTGTCCTCTCACTTGCTCTGTTTCCTCGCTGCCTCCCCTGTGCTTACTTTTCTACCTCCCCTCTCCTCCTCCACGACGTGTCTGCTTTTAGAGAGCTGGCTACGGACTGAAGATTCTGTTTTTTTTTTTTTTATTTTAGAAACATAAAAGTACAAAAACATATTGACAAACAGACACCCATTATCATAGAAAATAGTACAATCACAACTAATCTATAGACAAGACTGAAGATTCTGAAAACCGTGAGCCAAAATAAGCCACTCCTCTCTGAAGTTGCCAGTATTGGGAATGTTTTTGCAGTGACAAAATAGGGACTAATACAAGGATTTTGCTCAATTGCTGTCCTGGAAAATAGTGATATAAAGACTCTTGCACGTTGATGATTTGATATAGCAATACTATATCCAAAGAGAAGATAAATGCTAGAAGAGTGAATGCAAAATGCTACATTTGAGTAAAATGATTGCAGAAATGTAATACCAAAGATAACTAATGAATTTTAAATAAACACAAACTGGCATATTTTATTTGATCAATGATATTCTCAGTCATATACGTTATACAGCTGTTCTAAGAACTAATGCAATCTTAAAGCAATGATAATATTTTTACTTTTCTATAATTAAATCAGATAATTAAAATCAAATTAATAGGATTAAAAATCAATAATGAGGAATGTTAATTATATATCATTTTAAATAATTTATTTTAGTTCTAGATTGCTGATAACAGTTCTTACCATCAAAATATGACAACAGCAATGTTGTCAGTCATTAAAGAGAAGATAGAAAACTATCCCAAAGTTCTTTCAAGTTTTTATCTTAAAAAGAAAAAATATTAGGTGGAAAGATTATGTCTTCAAAAAGCCTCTAAGTGCCAAAACAATCATCATACAATGCTGTTCAGAGGTCATAGGTAGAATCAGTGAAAATTTAGCAAGGCACTGTAGGTATGATTATAGTTGATAGCAATTTATACTTTTTAAAAAACTAGATGAGAGGAGTTCAGGTTTGAAACAAAGAAGTGATAAATGTTCGAGAAGATTGAAATGGTAATTACTCTGATTTGATCATTACACATAGTAGGCATGGAGCAAATTATCACACTGCACAAGCATCACCTGTGAATTACAGTAAACTGTGTAAAAGTTCAAAATTTGAGTTTCAGGAAAATATCAAAAGCACTTGTATAGTTAGGTGTCGGAAATGACATGTTGGTCAACTTTCTGTCGATGTAGCAAAACACCTGATATAATCCACAAGGCAGGAGGAAAGGCTGTTTTGGATCTTGGTTTACGTCGACAGCAGTCTGGTTCCGCTGTGTCTATGACAAGGTTGCACGTTATGGTGAACAGTGTGTGGTGGAACAAACTGGCTCTTTGCCAGGGAGAGAAGCTGGTGACCTGACTCTTACAAGGTCTGTCACAAAGGTTGCACCACTTTGCAGCAGTGCCCCAGGCTGGTAGCATATAGGCCTTTGTGGGATATTTATGATCCAAAACCTCAAAAATGGTATGCTTTTGAGAGTTAAAATTTTTCGTTTCCAATACTGCTCAGGCAAGACTTAATGACACATACATTACAGAAATCTTATACCATCAATAAGTGTGAGATCAAATTTTAAATTATCATTAAAAGTAATGCACACAAATTCAAACATTTCATTCTAAAATCCTGTCCAGTACCAAAGAAACACCTCAGGAAATTAACACTTTAACAAGAATGTATTTTTTTTTCAGTCTTGGTTGGTTTCTTCATGTGCAATTCTAACAAGGGCAAGGTAGAGATTTTCTTTGTTCTAATACTGTGCTATATGCTAGGAAAGAATAAGAGTTCCTGGCACATCATAGATGTAAATAATTTCCTGGAAAAAAAGAATAAATACATGTGTTCGTGAATCATTTTTCCTGGTAGTGAATGGGAACACAATTGCTAATGCACATGAATCTATTGTAAAATGGTCAAAATGCCTCTAAAAGTAAAATCTCCAAGATGATTGAGGAGAAAAAGTTAATAAAAACAATTTATATCACAGAATAATACTAATGGAATGATTCTGAAAGGTAGGTATATTTAATATGATTAAAGAGGTAAAGAAAGATAGAAAGAAAACGAAAGAAAAATTAAATTAAGGATGTTGAGACCCAACTGGAGACCATATCCGTAAGTGAAAAAATCAGACCCACATATGTAAACACCATATCGTGTCACTCGTGTAAAAACCTGAAAGAATGAATAAAAATTAGGAGGTATGACAGATATTGTGAAATGAAAGGAAACTTCTCCAGAGTAAAGAACTGGGATGAGGGAAAAGAGAAAAGAAACAAAGGGAAAATTATGTATATATGTATACACAGGACAGCTAACATAGTTGTACTACTGATTTCTATCACTTTATTGAAAGGAACAGTTAACATTTAATTATTTAATCGATTTTACATGTTTATATTTTTTTCCTGAGTAACCACTTTGAAGATATCAATATGTAATGCAAAAACCATTGTTAATTCACTATCACCTTGTGTGAAATTTAGCATTGCATGTATTGTTTTTGTGTTATTTTGTAAATGTCCATGTGTTTGTTATTATGTCTTTGTTCTTTCATTTTTAACATAAAAAAATTTAAAACACAGATTAATAGATAAAAAATAATGCTGAGAAATAAAACTATTAATATAGACGGTTGAATTTTTTAAAAATTAATGCAATATGGAAACCATTTATTAGACACACTGGAAAATAGCTAGTGACATGGAAGATAGTTAAAGAATTTATATTGGTTGCAACATAAAACGTAATAAGAAATGTTAGGAGAAAATTTTTCAAATGGAAAACAAATTGTGACAATGCCATCAATACTATTGGCATAAATTGCAGAAGAGACTGTGGGAGGAAACTAGGTAATTTTTGACAGTTTTTAATCATGAAAGACACAGATATTCAGGTTGATGAAAGCACTCTTATTTCTGGATATATGACGTAGCAATAAAACCTTGCATAGTTGTTCCGTCCAAAGAGAATAATTAGGAAAGAAATTTAAGGGAATTAAAATTCATGTACTAAGGGAAAACATAAAGGCGGACTGAAAAACAGATCAGATAAGTTGAGCAGAGGTAAGCATAGAGAAGCAAAGAACGTGAAAAACAAAATCCAAAAAGTATGTTTTCTATGAGAGCAAAATGAGATTTTAATTTTACCACAGGTAATCTGTTCTGGTTTGTGTCTGCATGTTCCCCCAAATCCTCACATAGTCACGGGGCAGGCTTTTAGAATTTTTATTGATTGGGTGGGAGTGCTACACCCACCCTGGGCATTTAGTTTGCGTATGTAAAGGAAAGATGCTGGCTTTTCCTGCTGCTCCTCCTTTTTGTTCTTGTTGCTTTACTGTGTTCCGCTGCTGCCATGAACTATAGCCCTCTGCCATGTGCCACTCTGCCTTGGAGCCAGCCAAGAATGGACTGAAACCTCCACAAATTGTGAGCTAAATATATCTTTCCTTCCTGAATTTTGGGCATCTGGTGTTTTGTTTCAGCAGTGAGAGAAAAGTAACCAAAGTATTCAAAGTAAGAAATACGACCAACTTGGAGCAAGAACAGTGCAATGTGTTTGTCCTAAGGAAGGTTTCTAAGCTACGGGGAGAAATATGTTGCTGATCCTCTTCACTCCACGTCACTGGCCTCCAGTGACTTTTGCTCTGTCCTTCTAGGTGGAGTTGGCTGTCACTAGCATGTGACAATTGCTGTGTGCTTGTTCTTAAACCTATAACTAACTGATATATGTATTCTTTCCAGAATTGTTTTGCCTTCAACTTACTATAAAAACTATTGCTTCCTGACCTGTGTAAGAACTTAATACTAGCAAAGTAATTAATTATTTTGGATGTCTGGCTGTGTTGTTTCTAAATAGCTCTGAAATATTATTGATACTCTTATAGCTCTGAGAATATTCTTGGTATTTCCTTGTAATTTTTTCCTGCTTGTTGGAAGTGGTTTAACCTCATACAAGTAGAATTCACTGATTCTCAACTGTTTGAAGTAACTGTGAGTGTAAAGCATATTTTGAATAACAGTTTTTTATATAAATGTTACTGATCAGTCTTTTCTCAAGCAAAAAACTAAAATCATTACATTCTATTTTTGTTTATGCTTCTGGAATCAATAAATTAACACATAAAAAACTGATCATCGAGACACATAATAAATCAAATTATATAAATAATTAAAAAGCTAGAAGAATACATTTATCTAAAGTAGAAAATCAAGGGCTTTCTAATTAAAAAAATTATTTTTACTGTATTATACTGTATAAAACCTCCCTTCTCTCACTAAGATATATTGAAAAAGTGGCTGAGAATGTCTTTCTTGGGAATTAAAGTAGTTTTCCTTTTTAATTTTGAAATAATCTTATTAGTTCTCCTTTCTTATAGCATATCATTCAATTTATACAGCTTCATTTTTTTAAGTTACTGTGGTAAGAAAAAATAAGTATGAATCATAACATTAGGTGGTCAAATTATTTAAAGTTTTCCAGGAAGCAAACCTCCTTATTCTAGTTTTTCAAAAATTTTCTGCTTTTTGTTTGTTTTTTTAAAGTAAACTTAGAGAAACTGCTTATCAGTGAATGCTCTTACAAACAGTTTTTGCTGACACATTAAAGAGCAAGATATTTTCTCAAACACTAGTGTTTTATTCTAAAGAGAATTGTATGAAAAAGAATAGTAGCAAAATACCAACATCACAGACATAAACAAAACAAAGCGAAAACATTAAAAATGATACAGGGTTTCAAGACAAAATGATAGGAATTAACGGTGGTTGTTATATTACATATTGTTACCTTCAGAAGAGCACCATTTGGCATGCTAGGATATTTGAATAACATTGTAGCAGAATTAGAAATTGTCCTGAGTCCTAGGGTTAGAAGAACTGTACCTTCCTCCACCTTATTATGTTTGGATTTTCAGGGTTCTTCTGAGATGTCAGGTGAATTAAAGGGTGAACAGATGGATGAAGGGGTGGATGTCTTCCTTTCTTGAGTATATGTGTGGGATATACTATATGGATAGTACTTGTCATAAAATTTTTAAAATTTGAATAGCCTAAGGATTGAGAACCAAGTGTTACTTTTGCATTTTAACAAGTGGAAGTGCTCTTGAAAATTTTCCAGTCATATCAATTGGCATTACAAAACTTTTATTATATCATACACTGCCCCAGTTTGTATGTTGTACACAAAATGTACACTTCTGTAAGTTGCTAGTTATATTGGTTTTTATAGGATGAATGGTATCATTCATAACAATTATTCACAGAGGACTGTAGCCTGCCTTGTGAACTAAAAGGTCAGGCCTTCCCAGTTTTCTCACTAAAACAAGGATACACTCATAATATTGGAAATACTGATAAGACATCAAGAATTATAGCATAATTTACACATTATATAAGCACATTTTATACTACATAAACAAATATATATAAGTTGATAGCAGTATGTAAATTGCAGAGCACTTTATGAACATTTCCTATGTTCATTTCTGCTATTATTGTTACTGTGACTGCTACTATTTACTATTAGTTGAGGTTATTATTTTCAAAATTATGAAGAAAAGATACAATTAAAAAATGGAAATGTGATTGAATTTTGCAACTTAGCAATGCTGATGAATTTAAAGTCTTTCAGTTCAGTTTTTTAATAGCATATATGTATTTTTTTTTAATTTTGGGAGAGTCTGTGTTTCCAAACACCAGAAAAAGTCCTTAAAAATATCATTATCATATCATAATTATGCCCAAATTACATCATTAGAGCAAAACTTCTGGAATTACTTTAATGTTCCCAATTTAAAAATCATTGTGATACAATTACTTATGTGATTCAATTGCCTTCGAAGCATTAAAAAAATTACTAAATTCATGTATCTGCCCAAGTTCATGAACCTGAAATATAGTTTCGCAAAATGTGCATTAAAAAATGAATCATTGCTGATCTCATGAGTTTATCAGAAAGAATATTTTTCTATAAATATGAAATTTGGAAAATGATATAAAAGCCTACGACAACCTCATAATATTTCTCTTTTTGAGAACAAATATGTGAAAGACTTTTTATACATTTGAAAATAATTAAATATTTGCAAAGCTAGTTAATTGATGGCTTTTATAAGGTAACTAATTGTCCTCTTAAAAATCCATGAGTTTAAAATTTTATGAAAAATCACTAAGAAATAAGATAAATCTTTACCTCTGAGATAAAGACATTTTAGCATGTTTTTTTCTGAACTGCAGCATTGTGAGAAACTGAAGGTTTCCATTGTTTACATATCAGTTCAGATTTTATTGATGTCTAGCCATTATATTAGAAGTTTTAAATTATTAATTGTTTCTCTGGTTGTCCTTGTGTTTTATAATTCAATAGCAAATTAGCAGAGAGCTTTGCTGAGTATACTTTTAGTTAAATTCATAAGCTGTAGTGTGAGCACATGGGAACATTATGGATGTGAGGTTAATTCCAGGATACCATCAGCCATTATTTTTGGTGGTAAAGATTTCACCTATACGGTCTTTTTTGTTTTAGTTGATATGGAGACTGTAAACTCTCAAGATATTAACACTATTTGTTCTGGTCTGCATATTTAAAAGATTGAAAGGAAAGTCTTTCCAATAAAATCCCTGGGCTTCCATTTGAAGTGGTTGGAAGCAAGGGAAGAACAGAGTCTCTGGGAAGGGGCAAGGACAAAGACAATGAACGAATCTAG
Source organism: Dinomys branickii (assembly GCA_004027595.1). Classification (NCBI taxonomy): domain Eukaryota; kingdom Metazoa; phylum Chordata; class Mammalia; order Rodentia; family Dinomyidae; genus Dinomys; species Dinomys branickii. The sequence continues at coordinate 83,654 of PVLD010006806.1, read as the reverse complement.
ATGCTTTCCAAAAGTGAGAGACGTTCCTGATACTTTAAATCGCTCTTATGTCACATTCTACTTTTGCTTTTTGTAATATGCAGTTGGGTGTTGCCTTATTTAAGACGGCCCCTTAAAACAGTAAAGACCACATGGATCATTTAGAAGTTGCGTTGGAGAAGTAGTCCAATGAAATAGAAAAATAGAAAAGAACTGAGATGCATTATGCATATGTACCAATTCCCTACAATGAACATACTTACTGGGTACTGCCAACATATACTAATAAAGATACAAGTTAAAACATTTTAACAGATTGTATTGGTTACTTTTCTCTCATTGCTCAGACAAAATACCCAACGCCCAAAGTGAGGGAAGGAAAGGTTTATTTAGCTTAGGGTTTGTGGAGGTTTCAGTCCATACTTGGCTGGTTCAGAGGCAGAGTGGCACATGGCAGGGGGTAAACGTTCATGGTGGCAGAGCACAGCAAAGCAACAGGCGCAACAAGGGAGGAATGGAGGCTGGAATGGTGGCAGGAATGGCAGCCAGCAGCCTCTTTCTCTCCCTTATATATACAAACTCTCCGCCCTAGGGCGGGTATAGCTCTCACACCCGTAATCTCAGCATTGGATCAAGGATCAGTCATAAACTCTAAAAGCCACCCTATAGCTGCATGAGTCTTTGGGGGGACATGCAGACACAAACCATAACACAGATAAACAAGGAAGACATTGTCTTTCTCTTTTGTCAGTACTGTATGTTAACAAAAATTAAAAGAAACAGAAGTTTGGACTTTTACAGCTTGTTTTCATAAAACTGCACATTGCTTTCTTTGTAATTATTTCAAATCCTAAATTTTCTCATATATATATATATATATATATATATATAGTAGTTTATAACTATATAATATGCCATGCACCTACAAATATATAGCTATTTGAAACCCTACTCTACTGGAAAGAACATAGAACTGAGGATCAGGAGCTCCAGGTTAGAGTCCCTGTTCTGTAATTTACTAACTATACCAATTTAAACAAAATACTTAAGGTCCCTGACTCATTTTACTAATGCATATACAGAAAATAGAGTATTTTCCTCACAAAATCCTTGTAAAGATTAAGTATTACAGTCCATATGATAACATCTTACAAGTTTCTAACACTATGAAATTTTAAGTGCACAAATAATTTATTCATTTTGAATTATATACTGTTGAGTGGTTATGGTGTGTGTGTCTGTTCTATCCATTCTGCTCTGCAAGTATATTGAATACATACCTTGTATATACATTGCATGTAAATCACATAAACACTGAAATGCAAGTGTATCAGCGTGCCCCAAAGTAACCTGAATCACTTTCTTCTTCAGAGCAGAAAAGCTACAGTAAAATGGAAGTCTTCTAAAATTGATTAATTACGTAGTTGATAGATTACTAATTAGTCTCAAATTTTAAATAATCAGACACTGTTTATAAATGATATTTAATCATTACTGCTTATGAATAATAAATGAATCTTAGGGTGTGTATTGGATATGTATTGAGATTGCTAGTTTCTTATTGCGTTTGATAACTTATGTCCATAATTACTATGCTCTTTTCTGAGCTTCTCTTATGAATGAATTAGATAATTTATCTATTGTGACAGAACCCATCATGAAATTCAGAGGTTGAAAGCGACAATAAATGTCACTCTTCCTTCTCATAGTTCTGGTGGTTGACTGAGTTCAGCTAGGTGGTTCTCTGTTCTGTCAGTCTGGGGTTCCTGTCAAAGAGTAGCTCAGATTAGTTGTCCAAAGGGTCCCACATTCACAGGTCTATAGTTCAACTAGTAACTCATACAGAGTTGACTCACACAGTACCCAAAATAGTTGGGATTTGGCAGACATCTCTGTTTACACTTCTCTGCCTCTTCGTATAATTTCACCATGATAGTGGCAGTTGGTGGTAGCAAGACCTCTCACATGGCATCTCAGTGCTCTAAACTGGTCTGTGCCTGGGGCCAAGCAAGCATATCACCCTTACAGCTTTAGCTTTATGAAGCATCACTCCTGTGGCACTGTGTTCATTTAACAGATGTCACTGGCTTGTTTCTGTTCATGAAAAGGGAAATTAGCTTTCAAATTTTGATAAGTCAAATAATGTGCAGGTAAGTTTTTAAACCATCACGATTATTTTAATGCTGACTCTTGATTATTTAGTGCCTTATAGAAATTGTTATTTATGCTAATACAATTTTTTTTCCTTATCAACATGTTGTGAACTAAAGAGAGGCATTTATGGTGTCTGGCTCTTTGAACACCTCAACATACTAGCTTAAACAATTCTTGCTGATTTGACTTAATCTCTAGGAATGTTTTAATGTCATGGAAGAGTGACCTCAATAGCACTAGTAAAACATTTTTAGGGCTGTAGGAGACACATTTTATAGAGACACTTGAGGACAGGAAAGGATAAGGAATGTGACACTTTAGCTCTGGAACATTAATATGCTTAATAAAATAAAGATGACTAGGATGATAATGGCATCAAATTAAGTCCATGTCATGGGGCAGTGAGCAGAGGAACATGGCCTGCTCTGATTTTGTCCACGGCATTATTTTCCAGTACCATCTTATTATTTTTTACTATATTGTAATATATTATAGCTTAAAATTTTAAGCAAACCAAATATTGGAACTTTAAATTTGTAAGGAGGGTAAATTAGGATGTGACTGTTTTGCAAAAGTTTTGACCATATAAATCCTTTACCGTATATGAAGCTTTCAGTGATCCACATAATCTTGTAATATTCTTAACTTTTATTTATTTATTTAAATTATATTTTACAGGGGAAAACGTGACACAGAATTTCAAAACAAGATGATGGGAATTTAACAACGGTTATTATATTGTATCTTGTTATCCTCAGTGTAATTGCTCAGATTGTCAGATATAGGAATGCAAAACTGATCAAACAATATAAGCACTAACTGTTCTTTGCAATGAAATTAGTAATACAATTATTTTAGCTGTCTCGTGTGTGTATATATATGCATATTTTTAAAAATTTTCCCTTCCTTCTTTTCTCCTTTGCCCCATCGCAGTTACTGAGAGCTTGTGCTAATGCACAAGTGGCCAATATCATTTTTATATTTTAGAGAAACTGATGCCAGTATGTGATGGTAAGAGGGAGGCAGAAATCGAGAACAAAGAACTGCTAACTGCACTATTGTTAACAAAGCAAGACAAGACAAATGATGAACAAGCCAAACACCCAGAGCAGAAAGGGCAGCTGCCTAAAAGCAAGCACGGTTCTGTGCCAGTTTTTGGCCCACATTCTCAAATCTCAGATATATGTCGCCCTCATCAGATGCTTTGCTTTTTTTCTCAAGGTACTTGATGATGATCATTTTGATCAGAGAGAGTGCTAGAAAAGCCTCAGAAATAATATAGACTAATAGTGAAGCTCACTAGATGTTTTTGACCAAGTAAGGGAGCCTTAGGAAGGAGGATTATTGTGGCCAGTAATGTTATACTGGAATACAGCAAGGGTTTTAATACTAAGTCTCTTCAGAAGAAAAAGTACGCACCTTGTCTTTAAAATGAGTATTTACCAACTCATATTAAGGATTAAAAATCTTGACTCTACCCCAAACTGTTTGTGTGGCCTTGAGCAAGTGCTTCAGCTTTCTACAACAAAGCTTCATAATCTATGAAATAGTCTGCTTGATTCAAAGGACTGTATTCAGCTACTGCTTAAGTGAAATCATTTGCAGGAAGTGCTTATTAAATGAGGATTATAAAAAGCAGTTTAAAAATGTTAAACCATGTTACAATTTCATTACTAACATAAATTCCATGTTTTCATTTGATTTGAAATCATGAGTTATGCTTTAGATATATTATATAAACTGCGTGCGCAGTTTATTGCCTATTTGTGAGGATGACTGCTCCTGCCATTTAGGTAGTAGTTACTGTAGAAACACCCTGAGTGCTCCTGCCTCATCCATCGCAAGCCACCCCGTTCTGCTTCCAGGTCAGGGGTGGAGACCATTTCCTCCAGGAAGGATCTATATTTGTTTCTGTCAGCATTGGTGTGGTTATTGCTCTGCTATTACTTTATATTACTTTTAGTCTTGTGGTGTCCCAAACAACCCAATTAGCACCAATTTTTAAACACAATCCTGTGTGCAACTAAAATTCTGGCTCAGAATGTTAACATAACATGATTCAGGAAAGTCCGTTTGTTGAATTCTCTGAAGAGGGAATTTAGTTCTAGTTGACTTTGATATTAAGGGTTTATCCTTGGATTTAATGTAGCTTTACAGGGTTTCCTCTTAGAGACTTCATTTTAGATTGGTCATGAGCTGTATTTTCTTCCTATGCCTGATGCAGCCATCCAAAAAGAAACTTGGCATGATGGATATGAACTATAAGGGAAAAAAACTGAACTTTAGACTTACATAGCTGCCAGCTTTCCAATTCAATATTCCTCCTTTAATTCCCTTTCTCAACTTCATTTTGAGCATTGAAAGATCATTCACTTTGTTATAATTGAGCAAGATCAAAAGAGATGTAGGCAGTTAAGGAAAGATTATATTCGCTTCCAGGGGATTAACTTTAGACTATGGATTTGCTCTAAAAATGAGTTGGATAATCAGGATTTTAACCTTTTAGTTACCATGTGATTACAAAGAAGTATATATAACAGTTTAAATATGAAATGAAAGATTTAGGTCATAAATATTGTATGGTAGAAGAAGAGAAATACAGAAAATTGAATATTCTCATCTTACATAGCAGTCAGGTGATATAAACAGACAAATGAAACTTCTAAAGATAGTACAATTGAATTCTTTGACAGTAAGTACTTTATTCATACCATCTATAATTGAAATATTAATACACTATCAGTAATGTCTTTAGTTATGTGGCAGTAACTGCTAGGAGAATAAATAGTATGTGCAAGAAATATGTCCAGAGATGTACTGAGTTGAATAATACTGTTTTCCTTTGAGGACTTTTACCATAAAATTTCTTGTAATAATTTGTCTTTAAAAATAAGCATTTGTTTGTTCATTCAGCAAATAGTTACTAAGTTATGTCATGCACAGTGTAGGGAGTATGAATACATAGTCAATGAAACAGAAAATCTTGACTACATAGAGCTTTGATTCTTTTAAAGTGCTATAAAATGATACAGTTATTATAAAAAGTAAATAATGAAATGTATTACATGGAGAATAGAGTAGAAAAACAGCAAGTTAGATCTTCAAAACCAAAACCATATTTGCGTGTGAGCAAATATGAAATCACATTGAAGCAGGGGCTCAAAATGGGAAGCATGTGTATGTCAGGAAGAGAAACACACCAAGGACATTGCTCGCACATTCAAAGAAACTGTAATGCCGCTCTCCCGCAACAGAGTGAGCAGGGAGGTTAGAAAATAACAGAGTTTGTAGGCCATTTCAGGAATTATAGGTTTCAATTAGTGTACAATGAGAAGCACTCCAAGACTGAAAGGAGAGAAATAAGCCAACATTCTGGTTTCTTTATTAGCACACGTCCGTAGTGCATGATGGTTACATCTATCCTGTGGCATTTGTACATGTACAGAATGCATCTTAATTTGCTCTTTGTCTGGTGTGCATCCTCTCCCTACCTGCTCCGCTCAGCTCCAGTTTGCTAGCCTACTTGGAAAAAGCTTCGTTTCTATTTCTTCCCTTTTGAATCGTTTTTTAACCCCATGTTCCTCACTTTCACCTTCTCCCTTCTATTTCTTGTTCCTATTCCAATTTGAAAATGATCTTCCTATTTCTTCTTAGCCACCTTTCATTTTGCTCTTTATTTATAATTTGAGCTTCTCATGTAAGAAAAACATGCAATACTTAAATTTGTGTATCTGATTTATCATATTTTGTTAAGCATTATGGTTTCAGGGTGTATCCATTCTCCTGAAAATGACACAAGTTCATCTCTCTTCAGGACACAGTGCAGAAGTATACTGTTATGTATAAATAGTAGTATACCGCTATGTATGTATAAAAGTAAAACTACATTTCCTTTTTCCATTTATTTGCTGATGAGGACATAGGCCATTTGCAAGACTTAGCTATTATGAATTGTGCTGCTATATGTATGGGTATACATACATATACGTATATACACACACACACACACACACACACACACACACACACATATACATACATACATTACTTTCCCATTCACAATGTAGAAGGGTCCCCTTTCCCCTAGAGCCTTATAAGCATTTGTTTATATTTGATTTTTAAATGTTAGCCATTCTTTCAGGATTAAGATGGAATTTTAGCACAGTAAGTCCCCAACTGAATGAACGTTCAACTTTGCCACCAGCATGTAAACTTTCCCAGATATGAAGGGATTTTAGAATGTGAATGTTCTTAGATGTGAACAAATTACGAAGGTAGACTGTGTCTGCTGGACACTATCAAAGTGGTGCTGCTGTGTGTTGATCGTACAGTGTGATAATGTTCAGCAGAACAGTAAATTCGGGGACTTACACTATTGTTTTACTGTGTTTGGATTTTTATGCATTACATTATATATTTGTGTCAAAAGTTTGTAAGACTTATTTTTTGGGACTTAACAAAGGAATATGACTTGTGAACATTCTTCTTGGGAAAAACACCTCATTAGTAAGTCAGGGACTTACTGTACCATTTTAACTTGCATTTCTTTATGGTCAGAGACATTGAACAGTTTTTTTGGTACTTAATGGGGCACTTATACTTCTTCTGAGAAGTGTGTGTACATATCAGTTGTCCATTTTATGACTGGGTCTTTTATTTGATGAGTATAAACATTTTTTTAAAAATTCTTTATATAGTCTAGATCGTAGTACTCTGAGGCAAAACTGTTTGAGGCAAACGTTTTTCCCATTCTGTAGGTTGTCATCACTCTGTTAGTTGTTTCCTTTTCTGTTAGCAGCTTTTAAATTTTACATTATGTGTTGATTGTAAGTATTATTTCATTACTGGGATTCTGTTCAGGAACTCCTCACCTATGACTTTAACTTCAGGAGTTTTACCTCTTTTGTCTCCCAGCAGATTGTTTCTTTTAATATTTAGATGGGTTTTACCATTTGATTCATTTCGACTTTAGTTTAGTATGTGAGATACATGGGTCTAGACTCAATCTTCTGCATATAAATATCCAATTTTCACAGAACCATTTATTAAAGTGGTTATGTCTCCTTCCTTGTATATTTTTGGTTTACTAGTTAAATATCAAGTAACTAAATGTACCTGGGGTTTCTGCCTCCTCTACTCTGTTCCTTTGAGTTGCAAACCTGTAGCTTTGTAATATCACTTAAAATCTGTGAGTGTGATCCTTCCTGCTCTGCTTTTAGTTTCTGAGTCACTTCTGGTTCCTACAAATTTTAGGATTTTTTTTTCTCTAGATTTGTGAAGGATGCTGATGGTATTTTAATTGGGACTGCATTAAATCTTTATGTCAATTTTGGAAGGATAGACATTTAGAATATAATGGTTCTAACTATCTAAGGATATGTGTTACTGTCCCATTTTCTGATGTCCTCTCCTATCTCCTTTTTCAGAGTGACCCAATTTTCATTGTAGAAGCTTTTCATTTACTGGTTAGAATAATTTGTATTTAATTTTTCTTGATGCTATTGTTAGTGGTATTGTTTTCTTAATTTAATTCTCAGGAGTTCATTATTGGTGTGTAAGAACACTTGATTTTTTTTAATGTTGATTTTTGTGTCCTGCTATGTTATGGAACTTGTTTATTAATTCCAGAAGTCCCTGTTGGTATAATTGGGCCTTCTGTGTAGAGGATCATGTGCTCTGCAAATCATACTTCAATTTGTCCCTACCTATACATATCTTTATGTTTCTTTCTCTTGTCTGATTGTTCTAGTTAATATTTTGGGGACTGTGTTAAATAGAAATAGGGATGCGGTCATCCTTATCTTTTTCATGACTTTGGAGGAAACATTTTTAGTTTTATCCTATTCAGTATGATGTTGGTGGTAGGTTGATCTTAAATGGCTTTTCTCAGATTAAGATAAGGTTCTTCAATAACTCTTTTATACTTCTTAGGTCTTTTTTTAATATCATGAGTGGATGTTGGATTTTGTCAAAGGCTTTTTCTGCATGTGTTAAGGCAATCATGTGATTTTTGTTCTTCCTTGTGTTTATATAGTGGATTGCATTGATTGACCTGCAAATTTTGAACCATCTTTGCATCTCTGGGATAAAGCCTCCTTGGTCCAGATGTGCTATATGTTCTTTCTGTTGCATTTTGTTCACTAGTGTCTTAGTGTGGGGTTTTTGCATCTATGTTCATTACAGAGATTGGCCTGTAGTTTTTGATTTTGCTTGGATCTTTGTCTGCTTTTGGGATCAGGTAATGCTGACTTCTAAGAATGACTTTGGGAGTACTTTTTTTCTTTTAATTTCATTAAGGAATTTGAAGAGTATTGATTACACATTTTTCCTAAAATTCTTGTAGTTTTGCCATAAATCCATCAGGACTCAGTCTTTTCTTAGTAAGTCTCTTGCTCCTGCTTTATATTTCATTACGTATTATTGGATTATTCAGGACTTTCAGGTCTTATTAGTCCAGTTTTGGGCATTCCTACAGATCAAGAAGTCTCTGCATTTCTTCTGAGTTCTCCAATTTATTGGGATGTAGGTTTGTAAAATAGTGCTAATAATCTTCAGGAATTTTTTGTCTATTGTAATTTCATCTTTTTCCTTTCCAATTGGATTGATTTGTATCTTTTATTCATTTGTTTTGATAAGATTAACTAAGGGTGCTTCTATTTTGTTCACTATTTTTAAAAAATTACCTCTTCAGTTCACTGATTCTGTATATTGCTTTTTGTCTCCATTTCATTGATTTCTGCTCTGATCTTAATACATTTATTTCCCTGTACTTCACCTGGATTTGAACTGCTTTGTTTTTCTAGGATGTTGAGGTGCATGATTAACTTATTTTCTTGACCTGTGCTATTTTTTGAGATGTAGGTGTTCACAGCTTTCATTGTGTGCCCTAAGTTCAGATATGTTTTACTGGCATTGTTGTTTCTAGAAACTACCTTATTTCTTCCCTGACTTGTTTTATGACTCACTATTTATTCAAAAGTGTTCTTTTTAAAAATTATATATGTTTGCATAATATCTGTGAGGTTTTTGTCATTCCTTTATAGTTTCACTGTACTATTATTTACATGGTAAAATTTTGATTCCTTTCCAATTTCTTAAGCACGCTTTATTGGGTAGTGGATGGTCTATTTTGGAGAAAGTTTCATATACTGCCGAAAGGAATGTGCGTTCTGTTGTTGTTGGGTGGAAAAAACTATATCTATCTATCTATCTATCTATCTATCTATTACATACACTTGTTCGAACATTCGGTTCAGATCTGTTATTTATTTCCTGAATTTTTCCTAATTGATCTGTCTACTTGTGACAGTGCAGTATTGATATCACCCAGTACAATATTTTATGTCCAGTAGAGTTTGTTTTATGAAGTTGGTGAGGAAGTGTTTGGTCCATAAGTGTTTATAATTGCTATCTCTTCCTATTGAGTAGTTCCCTTAACCAATATGTACTATCTTTTTTAACCTTTCCTGATCAATAAGTTCCACTAATAGGATACCTCCTCCTGCTTGTTTTCAGGTTCACATTGAATGGAATAGTGTTTGCCCACCTTTGAGTTTGTCTATAAATTTAATTTGGCGTTAAATGTGTTTCTTATGTACAGCATACTATTGGATTTTTTTCTTAATCCAATGTGCTAATCTGTGCCTTTTGACTGGCAGATTGAGACCATTTGCACTTATAGTTATAACTAATCATAATCAAAATATTCCCAACGCTGTATTATCTTTTCTCTGCAGTTTCACTTTTATTCCCTTTCTAGTTAATTACTTCCTGTGCCTGGTGCATTCATTCTATTGAACCTTTTGGCATTATCATCTTCTTTGTCCCTTTCTGGAATATCCTTGGGGATTGTTCGGAGTGCTGCTTTGGTGTTCATGCTTTTCTTTAGGTGGAAATGTTATTTCTCCATCAATTAGGAAAAATAATTTTACAGGCTGCACTAGCTTGTGGGAAGCTATTTTAGGGCTTGAAACACTTCAGTTCAAGCTCTCCTTGTTTTAGAGTTTTGTGTTGAGAAGTGTATTCAATTCTGATTGGTTTACCTTTATCAATGTTTCTTTACTTTTTTCTCCAACATCTTTTCAAACCCTATTCTTTTGAGAGATTTCTGGTAGTTTAGCTATGATTTTCTTTTGTGAAGAGGTTCTTTTTTGTGAAAGGGTTCTTTTCTGATAATGGCTGTTTTGGGTTTTCACTTGTATGTTAGAGTATTTTTTATATGTGAAAATTCTTTTGCAATTACTTTTTCAAGAGTTTTTATCCCTTTTGTGTTGTCTTCTGATATTTGATTAATTCTAATTAACCATAGATTCATCCTGCTTGCATCATCTAGCAGACAATTTTCATATTCTTTTGTTGTTTTTAAAATAGCTGTCATTGTTTGGTCACCAAGCACAGCACTGTCTTCTAGATCTGGCACACTGTCCTCACATTGCTTGCTTCTGTTTCTCACGATTTTATACAATTTTTTAATATCTTGGATTTCTGTTTTATGGACTCCAATTCTTCTGGGGGCTGACCATCCATATTTGGCATCTCTTTCTTTAGTTATGCAAATTTTTTATTAGTGTGTTCTGTGGATTGATCATTTATTTTATTAGGATTATTATCTACTTAGCCATATCTTCTTTGAATTTGCCATGTCCCTTATGAATTTGTGTTGTTACTTTCACTGTCATCTTCTGAGATAGTTTGGCCTTTGATTTCATCCTTTTTGCTTCCTGAATTAGCTTTGGATGAGGTGTGAGATTTGGGAGATGCTTTGCTGCCTTGTCTTTGTATGCTCCTATTTGGTTTATTTTTTGTGCCGATGTTTGTAGGCTGCATATGGTGGATAGTTTTGTGTCTAGGAAGGAAACTTACTTACTTATGCCTATGTTTCAGAGAGTCCCTGTGTGTGGCTAACTATTGAACATTACCTCTGTCCCAAAGTCTGATAACTATTTATTTGGGAGAGAAGATTGTGGCTTATTTAGCCATTATTCAGTTCTTTATAAATAGGCACCGTACTGATTGTGAACCCTATGCAATCCAGATATTGTCATATAGATAAAACCAATTGATTACAACACTTAGTCACATTGGTGATAGTAGTAAAATCCCCCAAAATAATAGTGTCAATACAAACTGGATATTGAGAAAGCATAAGAACCAATAACATACCATCATTAACAATAAAAGGAAAGACCTTTGGTTATAGTATAAATATTAAGAAAAACCAGATGTTGATCTACAGTAAATATCTAATTAATTGACTTTTACCCCACTAGCACTAGAACAGTATTCAACCATAGAAAGATGCTGTTAAATATCTATAGACTCATAAAGCTTACTGGTCGTCCTACTAAGGACAGAAATTTCAGGAAATGGGAGCATGAAAACAATAGAATTTGAAAAGTTAAGCATTGGAACATGAGAAAGTGGTGATAAAAGTGAAATAAAGGATCCTATTAAGGATCAAAATGAAATTCGTATTAGATAAAAATAGTAGAAAGTAAAATAAGAAAAATAGAAATAAAAAATGTAATCTACAGAAATAAAAGAAAAAATAAGAAATAAAACTAAATGTTCAAGAGAAAAGAAACAAAGAGGACCAAGTCACACAGAGAACTAATAATAATAACGATAATAATAATAAGAGGGAGAAAATAGATTAAACTCACTCCCCCAATGAAGGTGCTAAAAAAAATCGTTAAAATTTTCCAAATGAGTGTTTTCCTTCCAGGACTTGCATTTTTTGGAATCCAAAAAGTCACATTCCTCGCCCCCCCACTTTATCGTCTAAGGATTTGCCAGGTTAACTTTCCTTCAACAGATCACCCTATCCTGAACTCCCTAGAAGTTGTCCAAACTGATGTAGTTGCCTGCTCGTGTTGGCACATGGAGACTCATTCAGACTTCTGTCTCCACAGCATGTAGTTAGGGAGGCATGGCCTTAAGCAGACTTCTAGATTCAATTCCTCCATCTTCAGATCCGGACACTTCCAGCTCCTGGATTCCCACCAGAGAACGCAGGCCCTGTGCCCTTCCTGGCCTGAGCTTTGACTTCTCATGGGATCACATCAGTTCTGTGTATAGCCTTCACTCTCTTCCCTCTCTCTTCCCTTTTATTTTTAAAAGAAGTTGAGACATTTGAATATGTAAGTGTTACTGGTACAAGGAAAAAGAAAAGACGAGTAAGTTCCGTATAGCTAAAGGTGATAGAGTTGATGTTAGAAAGAAAAGTTGAATCAAAAATAAAACTAAAAATATCTAAGTTTTAATGCACCATTAGAATCAAGTTATTGTGAGTTACTTGTTCTGTGAGTGTTCTATAAGAAAACATTTCCTTTCTGTTTCCTCTATCTTTCAACTAGTCTTTGTGAAGAGTAACCCATCAGTCCCGGAGTAAGGCTGTAATGTGGTGGTTCTGCGATTCAGTCCTGCAAAATCAACCCCTTGCCTAAAGTGTTGCCTGATGAAACTCCCTCTAGCAGTAGGCCAAAGTCTGCATGGGATGTTTTCTCCAATTCCACTGCACTCTGAAAAAGTCACTCAAGGTAAAATACCATAAGGTTCTTTATTATCTATCTCTGGGGTTTCTGTTTCGTTGTTCGTTTTTGCTTCATGTAAAGGTACTACTAAAGATGGTGTAATGATCATTACTTGCTTCTGAAATATAATATCTGTGCATTTATTCTAAATTTCATTTTAAATAAAGATTTAAATTATTTTAGCTGTTGTCATTGCTATTATGTATTCAGTGAGCTCTGCCTTTTCCAGGAAAATAATGTCAAATTCTATTTTGGCAACAAAGAAAAAGTCATGAGAAGTACAAAATATTCATACTTTAAAATAGCTTAGCTTATGAGGTCACTATCACACGACCATTCAAGCAAAATGAAGATAGATGCAAAACAGAATATACAGTTCATCTCAAATAAGTATTTACCTTATACTCAATGAACCGGTTGCTATATATTTAATGAGGTAAGTGGTGCATATTAATTACAGCTGATTGTTTAAAATCTTTTTTGGAAGATTTCGTGCCATCTGTTTAACTTACTTTAAATGACAAAAACAATAAGTACTTAATTGCATTCCTATTAATGCACTGTTGTTTCTAAACATGTGAGGCTTTTAATGAGCATTTCACCAGGTTTAGTGAAAGAATATTGTATAGATGAGAATGAATGCTTTGTTAACTCCTTTACTTCAAGAGTAGGTGCAAAATAGTGCAAAAAGTCATTAAATGTGATACAAATTGTTATTTGAAAATAAATGATCGTACTTTGGAAGCCAGTGACTGCTTAGAAATGTCTCCTACATTTAATTCCTTCCGCACACTGCAGATGTTGGATTTAACTTTTTGCTTTTTATCCTCCACAAAAGAAATCTTAACGGACATAAACGATTGCTTTTCCTTACTGTGACACTAAATAGAGAAGTTCGAAGGTTTGTTTTGTGTTGCTCTCTAAGGGTGAGTGATGTAGACTGACAAAATGTGTCAGTCAAACAAAAGGGATATTTTGAAGAAACCATAGCCAAATGACAATTTATCAATCAACTGAGTCTGACAGTTGTTTGTTAATTCATTATTTAGAACTTGAGGTGAGTAGTTCTCTATCATATATAAGTAGTACATTCTTCTTACATATTCATCTGTAGATGGACACATGAATCATTTCCAACATTTAGCTATTATGGACTGGGCTTCTATAAATATGGGTATGCAAGTATCACTGTAATATGATGGTTTTAAATCTTTGGGGAAAATATTTTGAAGGGGAATAACTGGGCTGAATGTAATTTTTATGTTCAGTTTTTGAAGAATCTTCATGCTAATTTCCATAGTGATTGTACTAGTCTGTATTCCCACCAACCATGTAGGATTAACTTTTTCCCCAAGAGTCTTGTCAGGATTTGTTATTTTTTGATTTCTTGATGATAGCCATTCCTTTTGGAGTAAGATGGGATCTCCGTGTTGCTTTAGTTTGCATTTTTTTAATGGCCAGAGATATTGGAAAATGTTTTCATATATTTATTAGCTGTGTGTACTTCAGAGAAGTGTTTGTATTTCAGCTTCCCATTTTTTGATTGGGTCTTTTATTTGATGGGTCTAATTTCTTTTGAGTTCTTCTAGGTATTAGTCCTCTGTACAAGAAATGGCTGGCAAAAATACTTTTCTGTTATGTGGGTTGTCTCTTTATGCTGTTAGTTTTCATAAGAAAATGAGTACATCTTGAGACCAAATTGTTAAATGAAATAAATCAGACACACAAGCTTAAGTATTGAATGTGTTCTGTTATACAAAAAAACTTGAAATATAAATAAAGAGCAAAATAAAAGATAGTAATAGGACATAGGGAGATGGGTTTGTTTGTGCATGACAGAGAGGGACCAAGAGATGGAGAAGGGGAGAGGACAAGGAAGAAAAGGGGATAAAAAAATTAAAATGTGTTATGTGCATTACCAGTTCTCTACTATGAATGCAATCATTCTGTACTGTAAACGTGTACTCATAAAAAATACAAAATTAAAAAAATATATATTTGGAGAACATTTTCCTTCCTATGGAAAGAATGGAACGATTTGGTTCCTTAGCCAGTCTGACTATAGAACCAGTCTCTACTGTGCAAGAGTAAGGCTCAAGTAGTGCTTTTTCCATAAGGAGGCTGTTATGATTTAGACTTCATGTGTCCACCACAGTCTTCATGGAGTTGGAAGGAAGAGCAATACTCATTAACAAGTTAGTTCAAAGATGCGTTCATAGCTAACTCTGTGGTAAGATATGGCACCTGGTCAGAGTTGGATCACTGGAACATGGCCTAGAAGGGCATATGCTAAAATTTTGGATTGTGAGTATTGTGAATAAGTATACTTATTCTGTGAGTATTCTATAACATTTTTAATAAATTTTAACTTGATAAATAAGTAATGTGTTGCAATACAAACAGTACATGATACCAAATGTCACATGATCACAACTGAGCCAATAGTCTCTTTTTTCTCTCCTGCTGTGGGATTGTGAGTGATATCTCCTGACAGCAAGAGGTTATGGAGGCCATTTTGTTCACAAAGGAAGAGAAAAAGTCGGAAAATTCCTCACTTCAAATAATATTAGGAAGATGTATAAAATGTGGCAAATAGTGTAAACTTTTGTAGAAAAGAATCATCCCATAAGGTTTAGCAGTGTGAGCAACAAATCTGTTTAGGATAATGCAATGCCACACTTCATACAATCTTCCAAATAAGACAAAAGCAAGAGCCACTGGATAAGTTCTTTGTTAGAGTTGAACAAAAATAAAAAGTTACCATTGAGTCAGTAGATCCAGTGATTTTGTTAGTGATAGCAAGACATTCTCCATAATCATTTCCCCACTGCCTCATCATCTTTTTTTTTCATCTTCTTGATGATTGCAACTTTTCTGGTGTAAGATGGAATCTTAGCATTTAATTTGTTTTAATTAGTTTTAATTTGCATTTTTCTAGTTGCCAGAGATACTGGAACATATACACACTTTTTAGCCACTTCTACTTCTTCCTGTGTGAAGCATTTGTTCATTTCACTTGATATAAGTTGTATAGCAATTCCACCTGACAAATTAATGCTTTCCTTAGAAGGGGATAGTTCAGGTACAAAGTAAAGGTACTAAGCATAGCAACTTTCCTTATCTTCAGCTTTTCTGGGCCAAAATCTCATGGGTGCATGAAGTTGTTGGTGACTGATCACCAGTTTTAGTCTTCATGCATGGAGGCTGGAAAAGTCAGTTTCCGTGGCACTTTTTTGTAAGATGGGACTCAGCCTAAAACTGCACACCAGTCCAAGAGTCTTTTTAATGAGATAGTTTAGGGACTTTGAAAACATTTTTCAGAATAAAGTACTTTTTGCATGTGCTGTTGCTTCTTAGAAATTTCTTCTTCAAGGATATTAGATGACTAGCTCTGAAAATCAAGACTCGAGTTCAATATTAATTTTGCTGAAAGACTTTCTTGAATCACTTGGTGTAAAACATCTACTAACTCACCATTACCCTCTATCACAAGTTTACTTATTCAGAGAATCTCACCAGGATTCAAATATTCACTCAATTTATTTTCATTTTCTTTCTCCCCTTCTTAACTCTTTTCTCTGTCACTCCTGCTCCCTTCTTCCTTTCTTCCATGTCTGTATTTCTCCAATAAAAGAAATAGTGTAAAAATAAGATTCTGCTTATCTCATATCTGAGCTCTACTGTCACCTCCCAGAGCGGGACATGATTACAGATGGCAATTATAGACATTTGCGTGATTCTTAGGTACATGGTAACAGAATATCACCTGGAAGGTAGAGATTCCAAGGAAAGGTCTATAGAGATGAACATTGTAGCATATAAGAGAAATATTAGTGGATGCAAATGGAAAAGACTACAGTTAATTGATCTTTGCCCTGTACCTTGTTCTCCGACATACAGGTGAATCACTGAGGGTATGCTATGTGGCACTGGTTCTCATGCGATCAGGGTACCATAATTAAAGTTGAGAGAGAAAGCTTGGAACTTATTCCAACGTCCTGCCGTGATGATTATTTTTCACTCTCCATAGATTCCACAGATAATTGATATTTATTTGGTAGCATGTTCAATTATATTTTCCTTGTGTTTGTGTTCTCAGTCTCATGGGGTCCCACCCTCAGAAAGGAAATAAACCTCCAAGTTTGCTGACTACTCTATTTGTCTGGCCATGTTCACCTCCACACTGATGCTTCTATTGATCTTGGCCAAGCCAGCCTAGGGGGCAGGCTACATAGTGTACACTCAGAACCCTTGCACTGGCTTACCTGGGTTTAAGTTCTGTTTCTTTTCTTTCTGTGCCTGGCTTATTAAAAGATATTGAAAGTAATAGCCCTATCATATGGTAGTTATGAGGATTACATTAGTTAAGGTAAGTAAAACTGTTGGAATACTGGAGTACTTGCCTGGTTAAAAAATAGGCAATACGAAAGCATTTGTTAGTATTATTAAGTGGCATGGGTTTCTGGCACACTGATGATTTTTGTGTGGCATCAATCTTACTCCCTAAGAATTTAAGTAACCCACGCAACCCTCTTTTCTATCTTGGCATTGCTACTGGTTCACTTCATGGAAAAATCCCATGTACTGAGGCCAAGGAGAGATCAGGAGGTTGATTGAGCAACAGAATAAGAAGTTTCTCCAAGAATAATCTTTTTCCACTTCATTATCAGACCTGATCATGTTTCTGTCTTCCAAGAGAGAACACGGACAGAGACAGCCCAGTTCAGATTCAGTTACTTTATTTTCTCCCTGAAAAGGAACTTCTGTTGCAAAGATAAAGTGGCACGATTCAACCAGTGTTAAAGACACAATATAAAACTTTCTTTTCATTTACAAAACATAGATACTTTAAAAACACAAAACTTGTATAACTCAAATATAAAACCAGCATCCCGAAGCCATTCCCACCGCATTCCCTCATCTGTTGCAGAGAACCAATGCTGTAGTAACACGAAAGTAAAACTGATTTGATTGAGTTCTAAACAAATAGTGCCTGGAGTGTTCTCTAGACCAGATGTGTGTATATGTTTGGCTGTAGGTGCTTGCGGTTCTGTTTGTGCTCCTTTAAGAGCATTTACCCTCATGCAGGCAAGAGCTGTAGTGAGAAATATGGATATACACTAAGTAAAGACTGCCGTAGCTTTTTCCTTCACAGAGAAGAATGCCTAGAAAACAGATAAAGAGACACAGGACTGACATATGGCAATAAGGGGGCCATTTGAAAATATTTAACTACTTTTGATTATTCATCCTAATTTGAGTACAATGTAAATATATTTTAAATTAGCATTTCATGGTGACAGTAAATCCTTTATTTATTATTATACATAAAGCAAAATTATTTTCCCGAATATGACACTAAAACTCTATTTACTAATTTATTTCTGGGCATTTTATATGCATATTGAATACATGTGTCTGTGTCCCCACTGACCTTACATTTGAATTGTAAATGTTGAATTACTGATTTTAGACGTATGGTAGGTGCCCCTCTTTTATTGCTGCTGAGATATTAGTCCTGCTTTAGCAGTAAGTTACTACTGGAAAGCTCTAGCTCTAACATGAATAACAACAGCAGAATATAGCCCATTTATTTTCCCATCATCTTTTTCAATTTAAAAAGTGTCTACTTTGCTTAGCCCAAGTTATTTCAGTGATATGAAGGTATTCTGGAATAGCAGTAAAATAGCTGGGAAGTCCTTTGAGTGCACTTGGAGCAGATGTTTTACAATACAATTTCTAATATAAATCTGGCGCTTTCTGTCTTGTGGATGTGTTAAGACAGGCAGAGTACAAATAAAGATTTCAGCGACTCATAACTACAGTCACGTAGGAAGAATGCTTTTTCTTGTGTCCCGGAACACAGTGTTTCAATCTGACATCAAAGAAGGGAATACCACTTAAAGATATAGTCAATAGATAACAAAACGTTATTCCTTGTTTTCTTCAGAAATATAAATTTCAAAACTATAAATAATATTTCCAATGTAAGATGAAATGCAATCACTTAAAAGTATGCCTTTGTTTGAGCTCATGCATACAGAAGAACAGAGATTATTAAACATGTACTTAAGATCCAGATTTGCTAATATGCACAATACTTCTAGGGAAACGTGAATGATGACCATGTGATAGTGTTAAAGCAAATGACTGCAGGAACAGCGAAAGTAGATGAGAATGAGGTTGAGGGGGAGCCTCCGCTGGTCATCTAGCCACAGGAAGCTGTTTAATATATTGGCCATTTGGAACCATCTGTGGAACTCTGCACTATAAAAACAATACTATTCAGAACTCAACTTTTGTGAGCCAGGAATGAAAGATGTCCCTTAAAGGGACCATTTAACACAACTCAGTGAGCAGCACAACCATCAGAAAGATAGAGGAATCTCTCTTGAGCATTCCACGCTACATTAATTTAACATGGGCTGAGAAAATACAAGCCTAGTTCACTCTCATGCACACATGGTCCTTTACTTAGTTGTAGAGTTGTAGTGTACTCTACCAACTTTACTTAGTTTGCAGAGAGGCTCATCCTGTGTAGGTAATACATTGATAAAGGAAAAATAGTAATGCAGATGGATGGCTTGCTGAATAACTTATTCAAATGTCTACAGAAGTTTTCATAATGTTACTTCAGCAGTGAGAGAAATGCTACTGGAGGTTCTAGATTCAAGCTTGAACGGGTCATAGCCAAGGTCCCTGGCATTCTTTCTTTGGCTTACAAATAATCCTTTTATGTCTTAAAAAAGTAGCTAATGATTAGTAAACAAAGAAATCAAGGGGAAGAAAAGAATCACAATTAGTAGTTATAAATAATGACTAATAGTTTGGAATAATATTGTCTTCAGTGGAGGACTTTGGCACATTTTTAGTGGTGCTGTGTTTCTTTGTTTTTCCTTATGAAAGTGTATCTATGGTGGAAGGAGGCTTTGGAAAACTGATTACTCATAGGTATGAGGGTTCTTTTCATGGGTTACTAAAATAGTGGAAAGTTATGTGTAGCAATGATTGCACAATTCCAGGATATAATAAAATCCCCAGAAGTACAATATTAAGAAAAATAAAGTATATATATGACATGCATATTGATTTCAATGCCTTGTATTATATGTGGCGTATAATAAACATTTGACAAAATGTAGTGATAGAAAAAGTTGAGGTCACAAACTCAAGCATTTTTCTATAAGAATGCAGAACATAATAAAATAAACTTGCTATTCCTTATTTTATAGTAAAAACTGGAAATATAATGTTATATAACTATGTTTATATACTTGTCTGAAGTAATTTAGATGAAATTATAATATTGATTTCTTTAAAAAGTACAACCTGAATTTATCCCATCTAAGGCATTTACAAAGGGGAATGCAACATTTTATTTATAATCTGGAGAACAAAATTAAATCAATCATTAGCTGACCACTGTTCTGAATTTCACCCATAATTTTAGGCGAAATACTGAATGAACAAAAAATGCCACATAATTAATAAATGTTCCGATTTGGGCTCCCACAGTTTTTGGGCTCCCATAGCTTTTGACATAGTGAATGTATCTCTTTGAATTATATATATATATATATATATATATATATATATATATATATACACACTAATACCTCTGATACCCACACTGATTGCACAATTACAAGAAAATGATGTCATCAGTAAAAGACATATTTCCCATGAAAAGGATGTCTCTTTCCTTTTCTTCAAAAGATATTTTACACCCTTGATTTAACATTTGAAGAATTTTGAAAGCACATTAAAAATTACCAGCATTTGGTAATAATGTTAAGACTATATCTATAAAGTTGTGCACCTGTGCAGAACAAAGGTATTAAGGATACATCTGTGAAAATGTGTGTGTGTGAACAAGTGTGACATACTTTGTCAATGTTTCTCTCATTTCCTTTCTTCTGCTTCTAAGGTGTTAGCAGAGCCAAAAATACTTTAATTTAGCCCTAGTATAAATATTTTCTAAAATCATGCATCTATGGTGCCAAAATGGACTACAAAATTGTTTCCTTAAAAAAGTCAAAAAAAGGAGTGGGAGGTCAGATTGCTGGCTCTGAAAACCATTTACTATAGAGTAGACAAGATCAGTAACTGAGCTGCCAGGCTGAGCTAAAATGAAAGTGTTGATTGTTTCTTCATGGAAGAGAGAAAGTTTGTATTGAATTTGCATTAAGTAATTCATTACTGCGTAGCAGTAACCAAATGAACTGGTGTATAGAGGCTAACCATTGATAGGAAAATCAACTGAATGTTGATAGAGTTCCATTTTATGAAGTAAATGTCAAAAGATTTCACAAGACTAAATACATATGAGTAAAGTTTTCTTGTAATACATGTTATCTATACAAACGAGTTGCTCGAGAGGGGTCACCTAGAAGTAATGGGGTCAAATGTGAAATAAATAGTATTGTCTTTATACCTAGAGATAGGTACAGTTCAAAATTATTAAAGAAAGGCAACTTTCTTCTTTAACAATTGCACTTACCTTTCAATGCAAAGAATATATAAGTAGTGTATGTAATGCTCTATAAATCATTTTCCTTATTCTTCCCAATTTTATAATTTCAGACGCAGTAATTGTTTTGCTGTGACACATAGTATGATACTAATAACAGTTAGTGGCTGAATAAGGACTTTTTGAAAAGAATTCAGTTTGATGATGGGCAGTTCCATTATATTTCTTCTACTTGTCCTTAAGATTTACCATTTAGTGTGTTTTTTATGTGGTAAATATTTCAATGTAACACAGCATGAGTTTTGAGCGGTTAAGAAACTTAAGCAATGTCACACAAATAGTAACTGCTGAAATTATGTTTTTAATTCGCCCATAATTATACTTGGCTCTCTTCTTAAACTACGTTGCTTTCATGTAGTTTCTTTTATCCTTGAGCAGAAATAAATATTCTCTATAAATGGGGAAAGGAAATAAAATAGGAACGGGGCAAATGAAAAATATCTTATTATAAAAGAAAAGGGATGTTGCAGGCTTTTCCTTTTTTTTTTTTCCAGTGGAGCCACAACATGCTGAAGAGAGAATGTTGGGAATGTATCATTTTGTTTGAATTTTTGGGAAATCTTTGATTGTCAAATACTAATAGAGACCATTCCATTGCTATAAAAACATGGTATGATGCTAGCTATACAGTAAAAAGTAAATAAATATAATTTTGAAAAATGATATTACAACGTTTGCAAAAATAATCTTCATCTTTCCACATACAGAGCTTTAAATCTTGTTGGAAAAATCAAACCTTGCAAAATAATTTCAAATGAAAAGGTAGCTCCATGTTACATTGGGGATGAGATGTGAAAATAGCTGGTTTAAGAATAGCCAGAGTGACTGACACTGGAGAACGCACAGAGAGTGTGGAGTAGCGTACCAACAGTGGAGACAGAAGTTCAAGAACAATAAAAGAGGGAACTTGAAGCAAGATATCGTGACAAGTTCAAGAAGCTCAAGGAAACTGAAATCTGGAGCGAGGTTACCGCTGTAACTTACATAATAAAAACACTACTTTTTCTTTTTACACAAACAAAATTGAGGCTATGCAAGCTAATATATAAACATAGTTAAGCAACTGTTGTTTCATTGTGCCAAAGAGAGTGTATAATAATTATAATTAAGGGAAAGTTTCCGAACAATTTACCCTTTAACAAGAATATAACCAGAGAGTTATTTAAAATGAACTTTCTTTCCTAGCTGCCAATTAAATTTGTCATTAAATTTTATGTTCTTTCAGTAATGCTTTTGCATGCAGCTAATAAAATGTCTTTTGAAAGTTTGAAGACAATGAATAAATATGTTTATCACATTTTAGGGATTCATTTAGTAAACACCAATACATGTAATTATACTAAAATTATTAATTTGTGATACTGAATAGTTAAATTCCCATTAGCTTTTAATTTCTCAGACCTCATTAAAAACTGATTCAGTTACTTTCAGCACTGAACTAGAAATGTCCAGTTTTAGGCATGATAGAAAAATGTGTCAGAGTCACTCTTCAAGAGCTGGGCGTAAACTAACTGAAAATATTTTCTAATATATAGCTTAATTTCTCATTTTCCTTACTTTTCTAATACTAATTTTACTTTGTTCTCTAAATCAAAGGGTCTATACTGACATTCTTTCATACCTTTATATGACCCTATTGTTTCATGCCTTTCATTGGTAATTTCTATGGAAAGTAGAAAATCACTAATAGATGTACGATTCCCAAGTTCTTATGCTATTATTTCTGTTATAGTTTATATTCATCCTTGGGCTTAATGTTGCACATAATAAACAAAAATGAAGAAAAGTTTGACCCCCAAAACAAGGCTTTTCAGAGAAGACGTGTTCCTGGATGACTCAGCAGAACAGGTGATGCATGGTTGACACAGGAAATGGAGAGGGGGTGCTTTCTTATGAGTGCTGTAGTGCTGGCCACCATAGTGTTTATCACCCAAAGCACCTTCTTAGAATAAAAGAAGTGGTAATAATAATTAATCAGTGCAATGTCTGTACACCTGGCTTCGGTGAACTAGCAATATAGTTACCTTGATCAGCAAAAACAAGAGAACTAAAACTAACATAACATTTTAAAAATGATAATTCATTTATTTTTATGTCAATAAAAAGTGGCTTCTACACTGTGTTCTTGGGGCCTGTAACTGAAAAGTAAGAGACATTATTATTTTAAAAATTGATATAAGTAGAAACTGATTATCAAATTGAACTAGTGGGATCTGATATATTATGGCTATCTATCGAATAACTTAAGGCAGTGTTCTGGTTTTCAGTACAGTGGTAACGTTTTATGAATTTCATTTGCTTTATAGTTTTGGGAAAGATAGCTGCATTTGTGTTTGTATGGGAAAGATGGCCATGGTTGTGTTTTTCACCCAATGCAGAGATTGTGAAGGGAAAAAAAAATTTCTGAGTGCTTTTATTTGTGAATTGAATTGTTTGCAAACAGAAGCATTCACAAACTGAGGTATTACTGTTATTTGTAACTAGATTAACTTGTGACATACTTGTAAGAAATTTAAAATCCAGAATTTGTTTATTTTTTTAGAAACTGGGAAATTCTGTGGAAAACAAAACTTAAAAAAATCCCTTGAAGCATAAATTCTTAGTGAAATATGAGCACTCAGATCCTCACATTAGAGCACTATGAGGAAGATAATTGGAATCAAGGATTATGGAACGTTCAAAACAAGTTAGAGTTTTGGAATTTGTCTCTAGGAGAAGTCTGAGTCTTAGAATGATCATTCTTTGGTCACAGATTAGAGGGCTACACAGGCAGGCTTAAGTAGCAACATGTACACAGGAAGAACAGGAAAGCCGTGCTGACAAAGTCAAGACGCCTTTCAAAGGACTGTGGTGTAACCCTTAGCTCCCAAGCAAGTTAAACAACCAAAAGGATAAATGTCTTATGGTGTATGGTTTTATCTCTAATTTCATTTATCAATATAACTATTTATCAAGATGATAAAAACTCTACAGGAAATTGGAATAGAAAGTCTTTATCTCAGTTTGATAAATGACATCTGTGACAAACCAACAGCCAACATCATACTAAACAGTATGATGTTTTCTGTTTCATAAGCAGAATACTTTTGCTCTATATTCAGGAACAAAATAAGGTTATTTATCGTTGCCATTCTTATTCAACACAGTTTGGACACATTAGCCAGAGTAATCAGACAAGAGAAAGAAATAAAAAGGATAAGGAAGGAAAAGGATGAAGTTAAAGTATCACTATTTGCAGGTGGCCTGACAGAAGACGTAGAAGACCCCAAAACTCTACCAAAAGACTTCAGGATTTAATTTCCAAATTCAGTCATGTAGCTGGATACAAAGTAAACATTCAAAAATTCAATAGTATTCCTGAACACAAATAACAAAGTTACTATGAGAGAAATCAGGAAAACAACAATTTTCACAATAACGTTCAAAAAATCAACTACCTAGTAATTAATCTAGTGAAGTAAAAGATCTTTACATTGAAAACTATACTACTTTGAAAAGAGGATTCTAGGGGGTATCAGAAAATGGAAAGATATCTCTGTTCTTGGGGAGAACCAACATAGTGAAAATGGTCATACTGCCAAGAACATTATACAGTTTTAATACAATTCAATAAAAATACCAATAACATTTCTCACAGCATTAGAGAAACAATTCTGTAATTCCTTTGGAACCAGAAGAGAACAAGAAGAGCAAAAGCAACTCTGGACAACAAATGTAAGGCAGGAGGCCTCACTACATAGGTAGAACTCTTGAAGACATGGATGTAGGCAGAGACATCATGAACAAAACCTCAATTTCACAGGAAATATAAAAAATTATCACCTGAGATCTTATCTTATTAAAAAGCATTTGGACAGCAAAAGAAATCACCAACAGAATACAGAGAATCTCAAATAGTGGAAAACAATTATCAGCTGTTCCTCAGACAAAGGATTAATATCCGGAATATATAAAGAACTCCAAAAATTCAGACTCCTCCAAATTTAAAGACTTAATCCAAAAATGGGCATCTGATACCCAGTTCTCACTTGAAGAATTACAAATGGCAAATAAATATGAAAATACATTCAATATCATCGGTCATTCAAAAGATGCAAATTAAAACAATTGTGACATTCCATCTTAACTCCAGAAGGAATGACTGCCTTCAAGAAATCAACCAATAACAGGTGTGGGAAAAGGAACCTTTCTCTACTGAGTGTAGACTTGTGCAACGACTGAGGAAATTTACCAAAACTCTATACCTAAAGGTTTTATTTGACACAGATATTCCCTTTCTAGGTATTTTCCTGAAAGAATCAAAAGCATCACATTGTAGTGGTATACACACAGCCATGTTTATAGTGGCACAGTTTGTAATGGCTACATTTTGTAAACACCCCAAATGCTCATCGATGGATGAATAGATAAAGAAGATATGGGGTCTTTTTAAATTCAATGTACCCCTTAACCATAAAGAAAAATAAGCTTGAGACACTTCTAGATGAATGAGTGCACCTTGCGACTATACTTGGAAGTGAAATAATACTCCAGTTTCTCTTCAGAGTGTATAAACCTTTTGTCTTTTACTATGAGGTGAAGTAAATGCAACACACAAGTGTAAATATTGCATTGTTTCTCTGGTATGAGAAACTAAAAGTGTAAATAAGGACCAAAATATGTAATGGATATTGTGAAATGGAAGTAAATGTTGAAATAAGAAGGCAAACTAAGGAGGGGGAAAGAAAGGATAAGAAACAAATGAATAGGAGGAAAAGTGGAAAGTTAGTTTTATAAATAAAGAATAGCCCAGAGGGACTGACACTAGAGAACTTACTGACATTCTTTCATCAGGTGGGAACAGGAATAATAATACATGAATCAAGATATATCACATATAGGTACAAATTCCCTATAATGAATGTTATCACCATGTGTATCTAAAATGTACCAATAAAATAAAATTTAAAAAAATCCATTGTCATTCAAGAAGCTTCAAATATCCAGGCACTGAACAATTGTTTGTGTTAGGTTGAAATCTCTGTGTATAACATCTACATTGTAGATTTGTTTCCCCAAAAGACAGCCACCCTGATTCTTTGTTGCTCCTGAATTTCTTTGAACTTTGCAATGAGACTCAATCTAACCTCTTAAAATCAGTTAACAATAACCACTCCACTATCAAGAGACAGACACTTGACTAAAATTCAGTCAGGTACCTCTGATGATGCAATGAACATCTCCGCTTTGGGAAGTGAGATCACAAAACATTACTAGCTCAGTACCACATGGAGACACAATATTTTAGAGCAGAAAGGGAACTTGGAGTTCAATTTCACAGGGGTTTATTAATTGCCAATTAGTTTCCTAGATGATGATTGCAAAGTTGTAGGGTATAAAAATTATATGATGATTAGGATAAAATAGCCCCATGATTGGCAGACTACAATCAGGAGTGCACTTAATTTCTTTTTTTCTTTCTTTTTTTTTTTTTTGTGGTACTGGGGATCGAACTCAGGACCCTGCGCTTGCTAGGCAGGCGCTTATTCCACTGAGCTATATCCCCAGCCCATTGCATTTAATTTTAATGGACTAGAAAAGAAGACAAGGATAGAAATGAAGACAATAACAACAACAGGGTCGGGGATGTAGCTCAGCGGCACAAATGCCTTCCTGGGAAGCCCAAGGTCCTGAGTTCAATTCCCGGTACTGACCCAAAATAAAGAAATATTTAAAACAACAACAAAAGCAGCAGAACATCTGCTTACTTTCTCTACTGCGAAGAATACTTCTCACTTTAGAGTTTCCTTGTCCCTCTTCTGGCAATGAATATGCACACACATGCAGTGTAGCATAATGTACGCTAAAGGAGAGCGAGGGCTTTCCTTTGTCTTATTCTTCTCACGTGGGACGAGTATGTGTTGTTGCCAGACATGGTGACACGTGTCAGTAATCAGGAGGCTGAGGCAGGAGGACTGCTGAAAGTACAAGGTCAGCCTGGGCTACGTGGAGAGACCCTGTCTACCCTTGACTACATAATGAGACCCTGTCTCAAGGAAAAAAGAGACAACAACAACAGCAACAAAAATAAAACAAAAACAAAAAACCCAAAGTGGGCTTATACATGCGTTTAGGGAATGGATGATTAAGTGCATTTTAATGGACCACCAAACGGTTGACTGGGTGTCATTTTGTATCTTCATTTGCTGTAGAGGAGTCAGAGGCATAAAAAGGTGAAAGTGAGGAGAGAAAAGTGAAGACAGAAAATCAAATTACATCTGCAGTTCTGACATGTAAGGAAAGTGAATTTCCTACTGTGTATTAGAAATAGTGAATTATAACTTCAGCTGCAATTGAAGGAATTGTTATTTTTAAAAGAAGTTGAGACATTTAAATATGTAAGTGTTGCTGATATGAGTATACAAGTCGAGTAAGTTCTATATAACTAAAGGTGATACAGTTGATGGCAGCAAGAAAACTTGAAGCAAAAATAAAACTAAAAATATCTGTTTTAATACACCCTTAGAATCAAGTTATATTCAAGTGCTGCTGAGGCTGTGGAGAAATAGGAACTCTTCTCCGCTGCTGGTGGGAATGCAGACTGGTGATACCACTGTGGAAAGCGGTTTAGAGATTCCTCAGCAAACTAGGTCTAGAGGTCCCACTCAATCCAGCTATCCCCCTTCCGGGGATTTTCCCAGAAGATCTTAAAACATTATATCACTGTGATATATGTGCACCCATGTTTATAGCAGCACAATTTGTAATAGCTGAATCATGGAAGCAACGCAAATGTTCATAGGATTGGATACAAAAATTGCAGCATTTTTATATAATAGAATATTACTCAGCTATAAAAAAGGATGAACTTGAGGCTTTTATAGGTAAATGGTCACAACTAGAGACAATACTCATAAGTAAAATAAATCAGATGTGCATGTGGAAGCAACATATTATACCACTAGTGTAAGAACCTGAAAGCGTGAATATAAATTAGGAGGTATGATAAACATTGTGAAATGAAATGGTTCAAAAGTAAATAGCAACTGGGGTAAGGGGAAAGAGAAAAGGGAGGAAGGTATAATTATGTATATATACGTATATGTATATACATATACATATATGATAATTATGTGTGTGTCTATATATATATGACGTGTGTATGTATATATATATATATATATATATATATATATATATATATATATGCAGGATAGCTAACACAGTTATACTAGTGACTTCTGTTGCTTTATTGTAAGGAACAGTTAAGGCTTAGTTGTTTGATCAGTCTTGCATGTCTGTGTTTTCCTGAGCATACACTTTAAAGCTATCAATATGTAACACAACAGCCACTGTTAATTCCCTGTCACCTTGTCTGTAATTCAGTTTTGACTGTAACTGTTCTTGTGCTACTTTGGAAGTGGCTATCTGTTTGTTAATATGTTTTCATTCTTTTACTTTTAAACTGAAAAAAAGAATCAAGCTATATTAAATGACCACACAGAATTATACTACTTTATGTGAAGTCAGAAACTAATTAGGTACTTGGGTGAACAGGGTGGTAGGAGAAGATTTACACTCCTTTCTTCCTTGCTAAATTGTGAAACAACTACCTTCAAAAGTACACCTAAACCAACTCATTCTTAAGGCCACCAAAAATGATGGAACACAGTGTTCTAGATGCAGAGAATAGTTTGATCAAGAGTGTAATTAAAAATATGGAAAACCACGGTATGAATTTTCTGATTTACATAAAAGTATATTGGGGAACGAAAATGATTTGTTCTAAAATGTCTCCTTACATTACTAGAGAAGGCATCATTGAATTATTTTTGACAATAGCTTTCTGTACAACATATAAGTAACATTTGATTTGCTAACATTTGATGAGCAGTGTATTTTTAGGTACTTCAGATACCTGCAATATTATGGATTTGCCCCAGTCTCAAACAGCATTAAGTGATAAACAACAAACTCTAACTTCCTTGGAAACTAAAACACTAGCAGCGCTGGAAAAGTACAGTAACGTCTCCATTCACAATCGTTTCTGTTCTCAAACAACTCAGTTTGCGAACACAAGCGTTTGTTCCTACAGGGTGACGAGGGAGGTGTAGCCGTCCGCCCCAGAATTATGGAACAAAGTGAGTCCCTGAACCGAGGTATGACTGTGCTTGGTATACGTAAAAATAAAACTAATATTTCCAAATTTCTGAAATGTCGTGTTCTTACTTGTCACTCAATATCTGGAATATTTTCAGACTACAGAAGTAGAGATATAGCTATTTGTGTGTACTGATCCTAAAGCTTTTTGGCATTTAAGAATTTATTCCTAATAATTTCAGATTTTATTAGGGAGTACAGAACACGAAGTGGACCATATGTAAGCACCTTGTCTGGATGTGCATCCTATTAAAACTCCTAAGAACAAGACAGATTTTGTATGGGAATGGTTAATACTAATTCATTACAACAGGAAAGTTGTAATTGAATATTTCTCTGCAACAAAAACAGAAATTATATTAGGGAAAATTTTTATTACATTAGTATAATATATTATATTATATTAATATAAAACCTTCTAAAAAGTCTTTAAAAGAACCAAATTGTTATAAAAATGTTAATGCTGAAGGAATATTGTTTGAGTGTTTTGGAATTATGTTGAAATTTAATTATCCTTTACTTTTCTATTTAATTGTGATAATTGAAAGTTTTTGAAGACACATGCTGATTATTATTATTATAAAGGGAGTTAGGCAGATTTAACAACATGAACATTGTACACATACATGTTTTCCTATAGGTATGTTAAATATATAGAATAATATATAACATCAATTATTCAACTCTTTGTACTAGTTTTCCCGCTTTTTAAGGCATTCTCTTAAAATCTTAACCTTATAGCAAGATTTATGATTTAAAGTTATTATTACTTACTTTTATTTTAAATGGATATGTATATCATAATTAATATCTTCAGTACTTTGGTCAAATTGTGATTTTCTTGGACATGTATGTTTAAGCTGAATTACTGTGCTACATGAAGTGGACACAAATGTAATATTCTTGTTTCATACTCTGGATATTTTGAAGGATATTTTATATTTTTATGAACACAGTGTGACATTATTCCTCTTATCACATCATGCAAAATATAGAAATTTATTTTTAATAACTTCAAATTTAATTGGTGACAAATAGCCTCATACTAGTCTTCTAGAATATATTTTAAAATTTTTATTGGTCATGTTTTTTCTGAATTTTTCACATAACCTTTGCTGTTTGTGTTTCTCTCATTTATCAGTTATTTTAATCATTAATTTTTCAAGTTTCACTTCTAATTTGATTATGACTATACTAAATATTTTCTTTTATATTTATTGTAATTATTTCCTCTGCTCATCATAAAATTTAGATAACTACTTTTAATACAAAGATCATTCATATTTTAAAATATCATCCTGAAGTCTAGTTTTAAGGAATTTTCCTGATTTTAAGATATGCAAGAGACCTTTCTTATAGTTAATTACAGATTTAAAAAATCTGATGCAGATTCCTATTTTTCTGTCAATTACTTCTTGCATTGCCAGGGCTGGAAGTCCAAAGATCAGGGACTTGCAATCATTTCTCACACCCAGAAATCAGGTTGTCTCTTTCCATTTCTCTCCTGATCCCAAGTATGAGATATCTGCTAGGATCAGAATCTTAAAATTTTGCTCTCTAGAGCATCTTTAAAACCAGGTATCAAGAATAGTAAACTTTTATAAAACCAATAAATCACATCTCTGAAATTCTAATTCAAAGTGTTTTTCTATAAACCAGTTTCCTTAGATGATGCCATATATTTAGGCATGGGTAAAGCTTACAAAATTTTACAGGGATTACATTAATGAAGGTTTTATTTTTTCCTCAAATATTTTGTGTATCTGCAGCTCCTGCCAAGTATATGTGCTGGTATGGGTCAGTGTGGACTAGGGTTGAAAAACATGATATAACAAATTTCATCTCATGTAATGATGTATATAAACTCTACCATAACAGCACACTCTGCATTCCTAAAGTGGTTTCATTAATCAAGAATGAAGAGCTTACTGAGCTCTCATGATCAAATTCCATCTTCCTTTAAATAAAGCCACTTTGAGCTATGACTGGCCTTTCAGATGTGCTACATGACAGGGGAAAATATGTTAATAGGATGCATAATAGTCACATCACAACATTGTCAAAGATCAAATGAAACAAAACAGTAAAGAGCATGCCCCAGTTCCTAAGCCTCAGCTATTCACTGTCTGTGGGGATTTCCTCAGATTCTCATGCTGCTATTCAGGTCTTTCATAACTTTGCTAGCCAACTCATAGTAAGGAAACATGCATTATCTAAAGCTCATGATAGTATTTAGGATTCAGGAAAAGTAATTCATAGGTAAGAGCTAAATAAATGGTGATGTATTAAATCAAATGGTAAATGAAAGTAGGATAACACAAGAATTTGAAAGAAATAAGTAGGCCTTGCTAACTCAATATATTCTTGTCCATTTTCTGAAAGCTTTTTCACATTTATTACTCATTGTGTAAAAGTTGTGTGTTGAATCAGGAGCCTTTAAATGGATGCTAGTGGGTGAAGAGGATTGATAAAGAGGAAATGACCACTTACAAGCATTCTGTGCTACAATCAAGGAGTGATGGCATGTGGGTAACACTCATTTTATCTCTTTTGATTTTTCTTGGCCTCATCCAGGTGAAAAGATTTCTCTGTGGATATTGAGACAGTAGGCTTCTTCAAGCTATCTTCTAGCCAAATCATTCAGTTGAAGCCATTATAGCACCATATTCCCTTGAGCACCTTGAAACAGATGTGTCCAGCCCATTATAACAATCAAATAGGACCACTGTGGTGATGAAAGATGGCCCCCAGTTAACTAAGATCCTTTACTCTTCAATTCATTTGTAAATTACAGAGGACAACAAACCTACACTGATTGCTTGTAAGCATTTCTGAAAAAAAGATATGTATTAACCACTTAATGTAGATAATGTTGAGATATTTTCTTATTGGGTATTGGGCTACATTTGCATTGATTATTTCCATCTTTTAAATTTCCTTCAGCTGGTTGATAGGATTCCCAATCCTCATTACCTAGAAAGGTTTAACTTTCTATAACATTATTCACTCTGAAAACTGAATATATTGTCTTCTCTATTGTGCATATTTAGGACTTTGTAGGCCCCAGAAAGGAGTAGAAAGTTACATGAAAGTAGCTCAGCTGAACAGGACTCTGCTCTTCTAAAATCCAAAACTTCTATGATTGTGAAAGAAATAGGGCAGCAAAGGTTCCAAGTAATTGATTTTAGAACTAAGAAGTCACACCATCAGGGCCAGCCCCGAGATTTAGGGAGCAAAATATATAAATTGGTTCCGTTGAAGAGTGTATAACACAGCTGGGGATATAGCTCAGTGGCGTAGTGCCTGCCTGGCAAGTGCAAGGTGTTGAGTTTGATTCCTGGTACTAAAAAAAGATCATATAATAGCAATATATGCATTACTACCAGTAAGCAGTGGGTTTATGTTTGGTGTTTGGGAAAAATTTCTCATTTTCATATTTCAGAATCACGCTCAAGGTGAGAGCCCCATTATGTATATAAAAACAACAGGATAAAAGAATTTCAGCACCGGCCAGGGTTGTAGCTCAGCAGTACAAGCACCTGCTTGACAAATGCAAGGTCCTGAGTTTGATTCCCAGTACAAAAAAAAAAAAAAAAAAAGAATTTCAGCGTAAGAATTTAAAGCAACATTTTAATTTTTAAAAAATTTTGTTGAAGTAAATTTCACATACCATAAAATTAGTCAAAATTAAATATTGAAATAAATGGTCCTTAACAGATATATCGACTGTCAAGCACACAATTACCTTCCCGCATTCCCTTTGAAAGTGACTACAGTGAATTTTTACCCTGACTTCGCTACGCACAGAGCCAAACACTGATTGGGTTTATGTCTTAATAGATGTTAATATCCCAAGAAATCACATATTATGTGGCACTTGCAACTGGTTTCTTTCACTTGATAGAATGTCTTTACAATTCCTGATTTAACATTTTGTTTAATTGAATAATATCCAAATATAGAATCTCATTTTATTTATTCACTTATCAATTGATGGATACTTGGCTTATTTTCAGTTCTTTGCTATTAAAAATAATGGCAACATTATTTATTCATATATAGATTTTATACAGATATATATTTTAATTTCTGTATAGAAATAATTAATGTTACTACAAAATTAGTTGATTAACAAGAGAGAAATTTCTCTGCTAGGTGGTATAACTTCGTAGGAATCTGTGGAATGGTTTTCCAAAGTGGCTTTTTATTTGATACGTCTGTGTATAAAAACTGTTAGGGGGAGCTTCCAGTGCTCCGTATTTTAATAATATTTATTTTCACACTTTTTATGCATTGTTATTCAAGTAGGTGTATAGAGATATTTCATTATGGATTAAGTTTGTTTTTGCTAAATGGTTGCTATGGCATGCGTCTAGAAGTCCCCAAAGCTTTGTGCCCTCATCGGTGAGGCATTTAAAGGCTGGCTGGATCCAGGATGCGTGGAATTAGCATACTTTTGACTGTGGGTAATGGAGAGTCCTCCCTAGGTGTGGGTGGCACCATCTAAAAGGCTTACAGCCTGGGAGAGATAAAAAAAAAGAGGCTTACTCCGCCGCTGCCTTTGCTGCTGCTGCCTCCTGCCTGCCACATGGACTCTTCTCTGTGGTGCCCCTCTGCCATGCTTCCCTGCCTTGAAGCCACCTAACTGTGGACTGAAATCTCTAAAATCCATGAAAACCTCTCCTCCTTCGGCTTGTGGGTGTTGGATATTTTATTCCAACAAAGAGAAAAGTAACAAGCACAATGAATATTATTCAGAATTTTTCATGCAATTGTAAAAAATGTAAAGCAAGAATGAAGAACAAGTTAGTATTAGCAAGTTAAAAACAAAAAAAATG
Organism: Dinomys branickii; assembly: GCA_004027595.1. Lineage (NCBI taxonomy): Eukaryota > Metazoa > Chordata > Mammalia > Rodentia > Dinomyidae > Dinomys > Dinomys branickii. The sequence continues at coordinate 49,482 of PVLD010006806.1, read as the reverse complement.
AAACTTCTAAAAGACGTAGAGTACTGCAACACCTTCTAAATAAATAGAAAACAACAACAACACAAGAATTTGTAACTTAAGGTTTTACAGAGCAGACATTGTAGAAAAGCCCGGTTGAAATGGTTTTCCATTTTGTATCCCTGTCTTAACTCCATTTGTCCATCTATTACACTGGATGAATATTGCGCACCACACAGTGAGAGCTTGATGCGTCAGGATCAACTTGTAGCTGATCATTCATTACTTTTCCTCCCTTCCTGCTCTCTTGGAAACTAACACTTAAAGTCAACAGGTCAGCAATACTTGAACACTGATGCACAATTTATGGTAAAACCATAAACTCTTTCTGAAAGATGATAAGAAAACGGGCAAGGCCCGAGGGGTTCTCCCACACTGACTTTAATCTGGCTTTTAATTATCACTGGACTCAACCTCCGTTTTATTTTCATTTATCTCAGAATTATGTTTTTCTGGATCCTAAACACTATCATACACTTTTGTTTACCTCTCATATCATACTTGCGTCCGCTAACTAATTCATTTAACCCCTGATTTGGATAGCAGTCTGAGGACTCCTGGAAACCTTGAAGATGGCGACCATAGCTAAGGCTAAGGAAAAATAGCACAGGCGTTACACTTTTCAATTTCATTTCATCTTCAAAAATGTTATGAGAAAGATAGTACTTGTGACTTTAACATGTCTTATTAGTCATGTAAGCAAAGACTATAAAGTAAAAATAAAAGAGCAGTCATAGCTCAAAGTGGCATATATAATAGATAACATATATTTTATATAATATTTAAAGGATGTGTATTTATAAACCCTTTTACAAAATGGGGTAGCAGAGAATGCCTTCATACTCATTCTAAAAGCCTAGTGTTACACTGAAATAAAATTCATACAAACCCATCACAAGCAAAGAACATTGTAGAACAATGATTCTGGGAGCAGAGATGAAAACCGTGATCATAAGGAAATATTAATCCAAGTTTTCCCACATAGTAAATTCATTATACCTCATGGAAAGGTGAGCGTTAGCCTGGGGACAAAAATTTTAAGCAATAGCCAAAAACATTACCACACTGTATTAACATAATGAAGGATGGAAGAATGATCTTCAGAATATGCACAAAACATTTGACAAAATAAAACATCCACTTTTATAGCAACAACTGAAAAGAAAATGAACAATTTTAACTTAATGAAGAACATTCATGAAACACTAAAGCTAAACTAATAAAAGGCTGTTTTCCCTTACAATTTAAGCGAGGCGAATCAATTCTATTCAACATCGCACTTGTGATTTCACTGGTAAGATAAAATGAGACATAGAACTGAAAGCATCCAGAATGGAAAAGAGAAGACAACATGGTCTTTATTTACAGACTTAGTGATCATATAAGTATAAAATTATCGGTAACTGAGAAAGTACTAATTAAAACCAATAAATCACTCATGTCAGTTTGCCTGATACAAGTTCAGTATGAAAATCACCAGCCTTTCTGTGCACTAGTAGCAAATGATCCCAATATGAAAATCAAGAAATTAACTCCAATTGCAGTATCATTAAAAATTAGGGTGCCCACGGGTTATTTGATCAATCTTGTATGTCTGTATGTGTTGTCCTGAACACACACTTCGAAGATATCAATATGTAAAGCAGCAACTATTGGTGTTTTTTTTGTTATTGTTGTTGTTGTTGCTGTTGTTGATGTTTGCCTGTTTTGTTTTTTGTCTTTGGATTTTTGGTTTTTGTGTTTTTTCTATTGTTGAGAGAATTGAT